>QNUK01000049.1:1967500-2042500 GCA_013621035.1 Clarias magur
CACTAATAGATATTAATTTGAAAAAATAATTGTAATCATTTTACTGGCATGAGTTAATATTTTTACGTCTGAAATTACAAGGCTTAGTGAATTTTAACAAGCTGGAGTTGTTTTTAGACAAAAATTAATGTTTATCCAATCTACTTTTTCAATTTTTCATCTGTGATTCACACTCTGAGTACCAAACAGGGAGTGTATTTGACTGACAATGAAAGGAGTACAACTTAGTGTAAACAAGGCATAAGATGCTCAACTTAAACTTAAACTTTTATTTCTTTGTATTATAAGTTATATTATCATATTATTATAGATATATTATTATCTTATAAGAGAGTTCTGCCATACAGAAAGACACACAGAGGTGGACGTGGGCTTCAACCTGCAATAATAATAATAATATCACTAATTATATTCAAGCTGATCAGCTTATTTTTAGCTGTAACTTTAACAATTTCTACAAATTCTTTGCATAGAACTTACACTAGTCTTACAGAATCACTTTTTACAACTTTTAACAAAACTTTGGTAGAACTGTTTTATTCAAACTTTTCAACAAATTTATCACATTTAAGATTATTATATAACTGTACAGAAAGACAGACAGACATGTACATGGGCTTCAATAATAATATCACTTATTACATTAAAGCTGATCCCCTTATTTTTCGATTTAAACTTTTAACCTTTTCTACAAACTATTTACCCATTAATGATGAGTACTTGCACTCGTCTTACATCATCACTTTTTACAACTTTTAACAAAACTTTGGTAGAACTGTTTTATACAAACCTTTTTCCCCAAAAAAATTTAGCACTGTCACGGGTACTGCTTGCAGGATGAAAGAAAGGCATAGTAGCAGAGGTGATGTGAACCAAAGTGTTTAATGAAAACAAAACAGGGAACCAACGGTACAGACCATGAACTTAAACCAAGGATAAACTAAACATGACAGACTAGGAGATAACACCGGCAAGGAGATACAGACAAAGGCTAGGGGACAGACAGACAGACCAGGAGAAAACACAGAACCAGGAGAAAACACAGAACCAGGAGAAAACACAGAGCTAAACAACTAACCAGAACAAACAGTAACCCAAAACGAACAGTACCTCAAAACAAACAGATGCAAGACAAGACTTAACTGAACTCAGGAACATTTATAACAAAACTAATGAGCAACCTCGGTTCAGGTGAGCGCCACATCACCTGACCGAGGTGCATTCTGGGGAATGAAGTCCAACAAACTACAAATGAAAACAAGTGTGGGCGCTTTGGCGCCCTCTAGTGGTAGCCCCTGACAATCACATTTAAGATTTACATGCACAACCACTTGCTTCATGCTGCTCACTATTGAAGCTGATTGCACTCGGCAAAGTCAGAAATCCTCGTTTAACTTTAAAGTAAAAATAAAATAACACCTCAGAGTCAAACATGAATAACATGAATTCATTTACAGTACTGTTCCACATCACTAACTGGTGAAGAATGACACATTAGTCATGTTTTTTACTTTATGAAAAAGTAGTATCTTCATGTCTTCAAAACTTTCCCAACCAGTCCACAGTTGTGCACAGGTAATCATTGTGTGGCCTCAGATAACCCTTACACATCGTATGATAAAACGTCATCATTTCATGCAACGAAATCTCTCTAGGACCCAGAGGAGTTATAGGTGTTCTTCCTGATATCTTAGTAAAATGTACACGCCCTAAATGGCCTGATAGGTCACGTGATTTACGTGGTACCGTTTGGTAGAGTCAAATCCAACCAGGAAACAACTTACTTGACAACAGTTCATAAAAATAATGTAAGTAATCCCTTCTCTTTTTAATTATCGGACAAATAGTTGTTTCTTAAAAATTTTTTAAAAAAAAGAATAGAATTGTTGCAGTTTCTTAAAACAAGTTTTTAGTTTCAGTTTGCAGCTACTGTGTGGTGCAATCACACTGCGTTGTTCAGTTTTGTCAAGAAAAGCTTGCACAAGTTTTCATTTAAAACTCAATAAACTGCTTGAAAGTCAAAACTGAATTGCGCAGAGATTCTCACACGTGCAAGATTATTAGACAAGTTTATCGTTTTGCATTTACTATTAATCTATTAATCTGTTAATGAAGTTTTACAGAAAACATGGAGGTGCTTCCTGCACCCCCCCCCTACCCCCCACTCACGCTTACATACACTATATACTCACAATATTGTGTGTGTTAAGTCCCAGTTAAGTCAAGTTTAGCTCCAGGCTCAATTACCTTTCCTAATCTACTCGATTTTTCATCTGTGATTCAGTTTCTGATGACTGACAATGAGTGAAGTACAACTTGGTGTAAATAAGGCCGAAGATACACAACGAATTTTTATTTGTTAGTATATTAAGTTATATTATTATATAGCTGTACAGAAAGACAGACAGACATGTGCATGGGCTTCAATAATAATATCACTTATTACATTAAAGCTGATCCCCTTATTTTTCGCTTTAAACTTTGAACTCTTTCTACAAACTATTTACCCATTAATGATGAGCATCAACGCTGGTCTCATTATCACTTTTTACAACTTTTAACAAAACTTTTCTTCCCCAACAGATCCATGATGATTTGTGATTTATGATTTTTATGATTTATGATTTACATGCACATCCACTTGCTTCATGCTGCTCACGACTGAAGCTGATTGCACTCGGCAAAGTCTGAAATCCTTATTTAACTTTAAAGTAAAAAATAAAATAACACAAACATCGATAACAGGTTTCTCTACATGAATTCATTTACAGTACTGTTCCACATCACTAACTGCTGAAGAATGAAACATTAGTCATGTTTTTTACTTTATGAAAAAGTAGTATCTTCATGTCTTCAAAATTTTCCCAACCAGTCCACAGTTGTGCACAGGTAATCATTGTGTGACCTACGATAAACTTTACACTACATACATCGTATGATAAAACGTTAATAATTTATGCAACGAAATCTCTCTAGGACCCAGAGGAGTTGCAGGTGTTCTTTCTGATATCTTAGTAAAATGTACACGCCCTAAATGGCCTCATAGGTCACGTGATTTACCTGTAACGCAGGTAGAGTCAATTCCAACCAGGAAACAACTTACTTGACAACAGTTCATAAAAATAATGTGAGTAATCCCTTCTCTTTTTAATTATCGGACAAATTGATGTATCTTGTTTAAAAAGAAAAAGAAAATCAAGTTTTTAGCTTCAGTTTACATGTACTGTATGAAATAGATGATCGTCCTGCGTCGTCAAAAACAAAACAAGTGTGTATTTTAAACGAAAACATCAAAGCTTGCACAAGTTTTCATTTAAAACTCAATAAACTGCTTGAAAATCAGCCTGAAATGCTCACGGATTCTCACACATGCAAGATTATTAGACAAGTTTATAGTTTCGTGTTTACTATTAATCCATTAATCTCTTAATGAAGTTTTCAAGAAACCATGGAGGTGCATGCTGTTACAGGAAAGTTTTTATATTTCCTGTAGGCACAAGAAAAATTGAATAACATTTCTTTGTGTATTAATGTGAGCATTAACGTCTTGTGGTTTGCTGAGTTTCTTTTAACAAATTCTGGGGCCCTTCTTGGACAGATGTATTTGAGAAACTGTAAGATATTGTGGTCATCTACTGTCCATTCAGCTAATTATGGGCTCTCCAAGTGTCATCGTCATGCACACACTTACACTTTTATTAAAATTTTATAATACTTAATATTAAAATATTCTGAGCTGTTGTGTGTTGTTATTTTCATGCTAGGCTGTTACTCTACAATACAGTATGTGTAAAATGTCATCAGGGTGAATAAACTAATTTGTTTATTTTGTTACATTTAGGTTGATTTACTGAGATTTGCTTTTATGAACAAAACCTGATCTTGCACAATTCTTAAATAATCACATTTTTGACAGAAATTCAAAGTGAGACGTACATGGCAGCTGGATAAACTTCAACAGCTTTTAGACAGTCATGGCAGCTGAAGTCTTACCAACGGCTCCAGGTTAGATATCTTTGAAATTACTGTATATCAAGATATTTGCCCTTCAAGAACAGGAGTATAATTGAAAACCTCTGTTGTGTTTTTCTCTTAATGAAGGAGGCCCACCTCCTCTTTCAGAACAAAGGATTGTACTGCTGGGGAAAGCTGGAGCAGCAACAAACAGGGTAGTTGAACTCATCCTTGGAGACACAGAGCAAAAGGGGGAGTTTGAAGGGTGCTTTGTATATGAAGGTGAAAAGGCACGAAGGAGGATCTGCATAGTGGACACACCAGGATGGGACAGTACAAGTATAGACAAAACTACAAGGAAAATTAAGAATGGAATCACCCGAGGCGTGACACTTTGTCCTCCAGGTCCCCATGCTCTAATTCTGGTGTTGCCTATAAACACAGTTGATCTACCATCTGTAAATGAGCTAGAATCAGCAAGTCAGTGTGTGGACCTGCTCTCTGAGAGAGTCTGGAATCACACTATGGTGCTTTTCTTATGTGATGAAGATGTGGACAAATCCACAGTCGATGATCACATTCAGAATGCAGAACAACTCCTGGAAAAGTGCAGAGGCAGACACTATGTTATGCAAAATAGGGAATGTGAAACCCAGGTTGATGGACTCCTCAAAGAGATAGACAGCATGATTGAAGATAATCTGGGTGATTTCTTCCTGCCACAGGTTTGCTATGAAGTGATACAGAGCAAAATACCACAGGATATTAGAGAGTTGAGAAAAAGCTACGAGGACAGAGAAGAAATGTTAAAACAAGGATATCAGAAAAGACTTTGTGTGTATAAAAAACAGGCTGAGGAAGTAACTGTGCAAAAGCAGAGACGTGGAAGTATCCAGGGAAAACGTCCATCTTGTAAGTATAATCCTATCAATGCAAGACCGTTACATTATATCAGATTTTTTCACAGCCAATATATTTCTCTGATCTAGTGTAGCTGATTTTCTTGTCTGTTTCAATTTTTTGCAGTTAAAGAAGATGAAAAGCAGGCTGTGGATATTGATGCTATCAAGAGCAAGTATCGGGACGAGCTACTTGCACTTGCAAAGCATTATTTCAAACCTATAAGTCTGCTAGTGATGGCTATGATTGGTGCTCTTATTGGATCTGTTGTTGGATCTGATTTTGGAGTGATGGGATCTGGTGCTGGGATCATCATTGGAATTGTAATAACAGTTCCAGTGTCTTTATTGTTGATTAACGCTACAAGCGTGGCACGCAACTCTTCAACAATTGTGGAAGAAAGAAAATATGAACACAATGATTAACCCTGTGACCTAGAAAGAAGTATTTTTCACAGAAAAGCAAAGCATCCATTGTATGCCACTGATTTGCAATTTCTCCAAAAATTGTTGACAGATGAAGAATATAAATTTTTATCCTTTTGTCTCGTTTGTGGGGATAAAAACAATTGATATATATTAGATTTAATAAAAATGACTTTTTCCCCCTAAAAAGTAAAATTCCTCCCTCTATTGTCCATGCACCTCATAAAACCTATGTAAAATCTGAGGGCCTGGTCTCCTGAGTGCCCTAAAAATAGAGAAACCGGTCTGGAATTTATGAAGATTTCTTTGGGACCTGACACAAACCTCCATTGGAATTTTCATTGTTGCTTTTTTAAAAAGAAGAAAATTTGACTCCTTTGGAAAACTGTACTCTGCCGAATGCTTTCATATTACAGTGGAACCTTGTAAAGCGAATTTCCCCATAAGAAATAATGAAAACTCATTATTCGTTCCACAACCCAAAAAAATATATAAAAATAATGAATACAAAATATAAAGTAAAAATAAAACAAATTAACCTGCACTTTACCTTTGAAAAAAGTAAAAGTAAGTCCTGACAGATAAGTGTTTCCATTAGGGTTTGCGCGCACACGTTGTGTATGTGTGTGTGTATGTTTGTGTAATTCTGTAATTTTATAATTACCAAAACACCTGAATAAATTTGAGGTCTTTTCATGACAGGAGAGTGGTTAAGGTTGATGAGAAAAAATACATTAAAATCCCTGCAATAAAGCCAGATTTATTTTCTCCGTTCAATATGATGTAAATTGTATATTGTTATGTGCAGGAAATAATTTTAATGCAGCTGTAACTGATGTATTACTTCAACTAAAAGCAATGTCATGATGAATCTGATGCAAACTGAATTATCATATAAATTGTCAAATTATATACAGAGCTTTAATGGTTAAGAGCAAAAGTTGTTTGTATGTATTTACAATATACTGTACATATGGTCTTTATAATGTAGATTGTTCTGTGTTTTTACTAATTTCTTGAAGCATAATTTTTATGTACAAACTTGTATATAATGCAATGTGTATACAGATATTTCATAGTTGTTGTGTTTTAAGGTTGCTTAAATTTTTTCCTGTGTTCCATAAGAGCCCAGTCCCAATAATTCTCTATTCGATTTGCTGTGTGTGTGTGTGTGTGTGTGTGTGTGTGTGTGTGTGTGTGTGTGTGTGTGTGTGTGTGTGTGTGTGTCGACCACAAACACAGTTGCAAATCTGATTTATCCAAAACTGTGGTCAGTAATTATAGTTTTTTGCAAAATCATCCAAAATATCTATAACTGTTTTGATTATATAATTTTGTAATTTTACACCCTTGGTATTCTAAGAAACAATTTACAAAATATTTCAACAGCATTAAGTTTTTCTCCAAACTACCAAAATGGAACATTTGCTGTTCATAGATGCCCTTAGTGTTTACCCAAAACTCCCCAGATCTTAATCCCATTGAGAATTTGTGGTCAATCCTCAAGAGGCGGGTGGACAAACAAAAACCCACTAATTCTGACAAACTCCAAGAAGTGATTATGAAAGAATGGGTTGCTATCAGTCAGGATTTGGCCAGAAGTTGATTGAGAGCAGCCCAGTCGAATTGCAGAGGTCCTGAAAAAGAAGCGCAACACTGTAAATACTGACTCTTTGCATAAATGTCATGTAATTGTCAATAAAAGCCTTTGAAACGTATGAAGTGCTTGTAATTATATTTCAGTACATCACAGAAACAACTGAAACAAAGATCTAAAAGCAGTTCTGCAGCAAACTATGTGAAAACTAATATTTGTGTCATTCTCAAAACCTTGGCCACGACTGTAGATCTTTTATTTTTCATGTCAGATTATCTGCTCCCTCGATGAAACAAATGGGAAAATATTTTTAATATAGAAATGAGTATTAATAGTTAATATCCTTAAATATGTTTTTTCATATGGTGCATAGTATAGTTAATGTGCTAGAACTGGGTTTTTGGGGAGAATGATACAGTGCATTTTTAGTTCTTTGGGGCAGAGCGTGATGTTTTAGCCTCTGTTTTCCTACTGTACATTTGACTTAAACACATAAAAAGTTAATAGTTACGGTATGTGAATGCAAAAATGTTTACTTAAGTGACTGTGCATCTAAACTGTGCATTAAGTTGCATCAGTGTTTATCCTGTACTGTAACTTCTCTTGGGCTGCTAAGGGTTTTAATAACCACTATTACCATTTTTTCCTGCTTTAATAGAATGAAATGATTTGATTTAATTTGCTTGTTTAATCATTTTAACACAGTTTCCCTTCCTATAATATTATCGGAAATTATCATATAAATGGTAAACAATGACAACAATATGTTATAATTTAATTTGACTATTTGATTCCAGATTTCTCGCACGTCACAACATTTAAAAATGTTGTCATTTTATTTTTATCATATGATCATGACAGACACATATACTTACTGTACTTACTTGCACAATTTTTATCTTCTTGTGTAAATAAAGATATACACTAGGTGGCAGAAGAACGGTGAGCTTAGTCCCGAAAAAAAAAAAAAAAAACTTTCCACTGCATTTCATTGCTGTCATTAAAGGACCTGCTGAGATCATTTCAGTAATCGTCTTGTTAACTCAGGTGAGAATGTTGACAAGCACAAGGCTGGAGATTATTACTGTATGTCAGGCTGATTGGGTTAGAATGGCAGACTTGACATGTTAAAAGGAGGGTGATGCTTGAAATCATTGTTCTTTCATTGTTAACCATGGTGACCTGCAAAGAAACGCGTGCAGCCATCATTGTGTTGCATAAAAATGGCTTCACAGGCAAGGATATTGTGGCTACTAAGATTGCACCTAAATCAACAATTTATAGGATCATCAAGAACGTCAAGGAAAGAGGTTCAATTCTTGTTAAGAAGGCTTCAGGGCGTCCAAGAAAGTCCAGCAAGCGCCAGGATCGTCTCCTAAAGAGGATTCAGCTGCGGGATCGGAGATCCACCAGTGCAGAGCTGCTCAGGAATGGCAGCAGGCAGGTGTGAGCGCATCTGCACACACAGTGAGGCGAAGACTTTTGGAAGATGGCCTGGTGTCAAGAAGGGCATCAAAGAAGCCACTTCTCTCCAAAAAAAACATCAGGGACAGATTGATCTTCTGCAAAAAGTATGGCAAATGGACATTTAAAACATTAAAAAATGTTGTCATTTTATTTTTATCATATGATCATGACAGACACATATACTTACTGTACTTACTTGCACAATTTTTATCTTCTTGTGTATGGAGAAAATGGAGCAAAATGGGGAATAAATAAAGATATACATTAGGTGGCAGAAGAACGGTGAGCTGTGTGTGAAACCTTCAGATCCATATAAATAAAAGAAAGGTTTTATCTGTACATTGGTCAGAACTTTTCATTTAATAGTGTCTTTGTTTCATACAGTGGAGGACCCAAAACCAGTCTCAGAAAGTCAGTATGTCCATCCAGCCAGATTTTGTCACAGTATTATGCAAAACTGGCCGTATAGAAATTGATGAAACTTTGCCAGCCCTTCTGTATTCTGTAAATTGAATCAAGATGGTAAGTAGAAGGGATGTTATGAGCAGTTTTGTGCCAGATTGTAAACTCCAAGGTTTTACAAAGTACTGCGCATGAATCAGATGCGATTTAAATCGACCGCTGGACAGATTTTAAATAACCAGTTGGATATCTGCCTGAAGTTTAACCGGCACCATAAGTGAAATTAAAATGTTGAATAAAAGTGATGTTTTGAACAATTAGGTGCTGAATTCAATATTCTACTAATAATCAATGTAAGCACATACACTAATGTAGTGTATGTAATATCTAAAATAGATATTAACTAGAAAAACTAAAGTTAATAGTTTTACTGGCATAAATTTATATTTTTACATCTGAAATTACAACAGCTTAGTGAATTGTTGAGTTGTTTTTAGACAAAAATTTATTTTTGTTTATTCAATCTACTTTTTCAATTTTTCATCTGTGATTCACACTCTGATTACCGAACAGGGAGTGTATTTGACTGACAATGAAAGATATGCAACTTAGTGTAAACAAGGCATAAGAATCTCAAAAGATTTTTAAAAATTATTATAAGTTATATTATTATATATTTTTATAGATATATTATTATAAGCGAGTTCTGCCATACAGAAAGACAGATGTGTATGTGGGTGTGGGGGTTCACCACTAGAGGGCAATGTTATGAGTTGGCTTGTTTTGTAGTTTTTGTTTGTAGACTCAGTTTCCCAGAAGGCACCTCGGTCAGGTGATGCGTGCTCACCTGAACTGAGGTAGCTCCTTAGACATTGTTCTGTTGTTCTGGGAAACTGGGTCGAGCATGTGTTATGTTAAATGGGCTTTTGTTTGGTTATGTTCTGTTTTAGTTTGTGTTTGTTTTAAGTTGGAGTATGTTTTGTGGAGCTGTCTTTGTTAAATGTATTAGTTTGTATATTAGTCTGTCCAAGTTATTTGGTTAATGTTGTTGTGTGTCATGCTCCAATTAGTTAGCCAACCCCCTTTGTTTAAAGTTCATGTTCTGTTTTGTTCATTTTTGTTTAAATAAAATGTTGTTAAATGACATGTTTCCCTCCACCCTCTGCGTTTATGCCTGCCCCTTCTTCAGCCCACAGCTATCGCCATCACCAGCAGGACGTGACACTGGGCTTCAACCTGCAATAATAATATCACTGATTATATTCAAGCTGATCAGTTTATTGTTTAGCTTTAACTTTTTAACTTATTCTTCAAATTCTTTACATAGTACTTACACTATAGTACTATACACTAGTCTTACATAGTCACTTTTTACAACTTTTAACAAAACTTTGGCAGAACTTCAACAAATTTATCACATTTAAAATTTACAAGTCAGAAATCCTTATTTAACTTGAAGTAAAAATAATCAATAAAATGATTTAATTTACAGTTCTGTTCCACATAACGTTGTGTGACCTCAGATAAACTTTACACTAAAATAACATTGTATGACAAAACGTCACTTCATGCAATGAAATCTCTCAAGAGGATTTGAACAGTAGGTGTTCTTCCTGATATTTTAGTAAAATGTACACGCCCTAAATGATCTTACAGGACGCGTAATTTACCTGTAACACAGGTAGAGACAAGTCCAACTAGGAGACAACTTATTGACAACAGTTCATACAAATTATGTAAGTAATTCGTTCTCTTTTTCATTATCTGACAAATAGCTGTTTCTTGTTTAAAAAAATAAGGAATACAATTGTTGCAGTTTCTTAAATCAAGTTTTTAGTTTAAATTTACATGTACTGTATGATACAATCGCACTGCGTCATTTAGCTCTGACACAAAACAAGTGCGTATTTCAAATGAAGACATCAAAGCTTGCACAGGTTTTCATTTAAAACGCAATAAACTGCTAGAAAATCAGCCTGAATTGCTCAGAGATTCTCACACGTACAAGATTATTAGACAAGTTTGTAGTTTTGTGTTTATTATTAATATTATGGGTTATTGTGTGCGTTAAGTCCCAGTTACGTCTATTTTAGCTCCAGGCTTTTACACTACAATACAGTATGTGTAAAATATCATCAGGATGAATGTCAACTAATTTGTTTAGTTGATTTGCTTTTATGAACAGAACTTGATTTTATACAATTCTCAAATAATCACATTTTTTACAGTAAAAAAAAAAACATACATGGCAGCTGGATAAACTTCAACAGCTTTAATACAGTCATGGCAGGTGAGGTCTTACCAACGGCTCCAGGTTCGATATCTTTTAAATTACTGTGATAATAATATTTGCACATAAAGAACAGGATTATAATTTAAAAGCTTTGTCTTAATGAAGGAGGCCCATCTCCTCTTTCAGATCGAAGGATTGTACTGCTGGGAAAAGCTGAAGCAAAAAAGCACAGATTAGTCAGAATCCTCCTGGGAGACACAAAGCATAATGAGGAGTGTGAAGAGTGCACTGTATATGAAGGTCAACAGGCAGGAAGGAAGGTCTGCATAGTGGACACACCAGGATGGGACAGAATTTCTACAGAGTGCACTTCACCGAAAATTAAGAATGAAATCACCCGCAGTGTGACACTTTGTGCTCCAGGTCCCCATGCTCTAATTCTGGTGTTCCCCTTGAAACCTGGTGATGTACCATCTGCAAACGAGCTTGAATCAGCATATCAACATATGGAGCTTCTCTCTGAGACAGTCTGGAATTACACTATGGTGCTTTTCTTATGTGATGGAGATGTCGAGGAATCCACCATCAAAGATCACATTCAGAATGCAGAAAAACTCCTGCAAAAGTGCAGAGGCAGACACTATGTTGTGCGCCGGAGATCTTTTGAAACAGAACTTTCAGAATTCCTTAAAGAGATAGACAGCATGGTGGACGAAAACATAAGAGACAGCAAGGTGAAAGAATCAGGTGGTTTCTTCCTGCCAGAGGTTCACTATGACACGATGCAACGCAAAATGCCACAGAAGCAAAAGGGTGAGGACAAGTCAGACGAGAAATATGGGATTTGGCAGAGACGTGAAAGCTACCAACTGATAAATCCTACTAGTAAGTATAAATTACTCAAAACGTATAACTCAAACATCAGTTAAAAAAGAAAGCTAATGTCAATATATACAGTCGTGGCCAAAAGTTTTGAGAATGGACAAGCCTTTTTCCAGATGCCCCAAACAATCGGAAAGAGAATCCGAGAATATGACGTTGTCCCAGTCCTCAGCAGTTCATTCGCAATACTTTTTGCAGAAGATCAATTTGTCCCTGATGTTTTTTTTGGAAAGAAGTGGCTTCTTTGCTGCCCTTCTTGACACCAGGCCATCTTCCAAAAGTCTTGGTCTCACTGTGCGTGCAGATGCGCTCACACCTGCCTGCTGCCATTCCTGAGCAGCTCTGCACTGGTGGCACTCCGATCCCGCAGCTGAATCCTCTTTAGGAGACGATCCTGGTGCTTGCTGGACTTTCTTGGACTCCCTGAAACCTTCTTAACAAGAATTGATCCTCTTTCCTTGAAGTTCTTGATGATCCTATAAATTGTTGATTTAGGTGCATCCCATTATTGTGGATCTTAGTAGCCACAATATTCTTGCCTGTGAAGCCATTTTTATGCAACGCAATAATGGCGGCACGCGTTTCTTTGCAGGTCACCATGGTTAACAATGAAAGAACAATGATTTCAAGCATCACCCTCCTTTTAACATGTCAAGTCTGCCATTCTAACCCAATCAGCCTGACATAATGATCTCCAGCCTTGTGCTCGTCAACATTCTCACCTGAGTTAACAAGACGGTTACTGAAATGATCTCAGCAGGTCCTTTAATGACAGCAATGAAGTGCAGTGGAAAGTTTTTTTTTTCGGGATTAAGTTAATTTTCATGGCAAAGAAGGACTATGCAATTCATCTGATCACTCTTCATAACATTCTGGAGTATATGCAAATTGCTATTATAAAAACTTAAGCAGCAACTTTTCCAATTTCCAATATTTATGTAATTCTCAAAACTTTTGGCCACGACTGTACATAAATGTGAAATATTAAGTGCTGTGGTTTCTTCACTAATTTTTTTTCAGTGACCAAACAAACAGAAGATTCAGAGATTCACAAAGATGGAACTGAGGCCCTGAAGAGCAAGAATCCGGACCAGCTGCATTACATAAAATCAGCAGTAGGGATCGTTATGTCCTTCATGGGTGCTCTTATGGGCTCCCATACACTGTACACCTGAATAATATTTGGGAAAACTAAAAAAATTGAGGTAATCAGTTATATTTTTTAAGTGATGATGTTACCAATTTTAAATAATCAGTAATCAGTTTTTGAGTTTGTTGTACTCATTCATATTAATCGTTCGTTACTTGCACTATTGATTCGCCTAACTCATACTATTTAATAGCAATTATATATATTTTTTAGTTGCTGCATATCAAATAAATTGTTGTTGGTCTTTCAGCTGCTTTCGGCAATGGGTCTGCCCACAAGCTTGGCAGGGGTTTTAGACCAGATGCGCTTCCTGACGCAACCTTCCCATTTTATCTGGGCTTGGGACAGACACTTCATCGAGTTGTTGGGAATCGAACCCGGGCCTTTCACATGGCAGGCGGAACAACTACCACTGAGTCACCAGTGCCCTGTTGCCCTGATGACGTCAGACACAAAATCGCTAGTCTGAAAGATTTTAAGTTGGTGAAACTTTAAGGTGACAGTTACTGCTACTTAAGTACTTAAAATATCATATTTGTTCAGCTATCTTGAAAAGTGTCATTTTTACAAACTCAAAAATACCAAAAAGTGCTAAATACTCATTAAGTTTGAACTAATTGTAATGATTTAAGTTAACAGTACTCAATATGTTTAATTACTTTGAGCATTAGGGTTTACAGTGCAGGCCAGAGCCCCACATGGAAGAGTCGGGGCAGTTGTGGGGATTGTCTTTGGATTTGTTGTATCAATGCTCCTCAGTTTGTGGTTTGTCAAATTAATAACATAAACACAACATCAAAACCACTGGCATTTCTGTCTAAAAAAGGTTAGGGTGAAATTTGTTAAAATTTTCTTGGGGGTTGTCATTTTATTTAATGTTTTCTTTTCTTTTCTTTTCTTTTGTAGGACATTCAGCATCAGGGTTGTGGGGAGGTTACGGCTACTTTTATCATAAATAAATAAATAAATAAATAAATAAAATGGTGGCCGAAGGTATTGAAGCAAAAAATCAATGTTTAAAAAAAAAAATTCAGGGTTGGGAAACTGCTGTATATCATCACTCATGGAACGTATCGCGTCCTGACAGATTACTCAGGTGGAACTTTAATAGTTTTTTATAACAGGAGTTTACTTGACTTTTTGCAGCCTTGTACTGTATGCGACAATTAATTACTCCACTCTCACCTTCCTTGGACACTGAGTGCAACTAAAGTTTCTCTCTGTACCACTAAATCTGGCTGATGCTTAGTTACTAAACACCTCCACCTCAAGGCCAAAATATTTGTGTGTAAAATATTCAGCGGGTGAAAGCCCTGAATGATCACAACTAAGCAGCTGAATACTGGAAAATATCACCAGGTTTCATTGCAAAGAAGGTGCACAGTGACAGGGAGACTGGGCTCAGTGTTTTTCCCTGAGAGGAGAGGAAGCTGATGAGGCCTGTTGTTGCAGCTTGTCTGCTTCACGCTTAGCTTAATGAATTGGGGTTATTCCAAAAATAATAATAAAAAGAACAAATTCAGTCACTGCCCCTACAACCATTAGCATCAGGGAAATACACATTGTATGTTTGGAGCTGGTGGTAAAGATGCTCTTATGAAGATTGATTGCATCGTAAATTGCCACCCATTGTTTTTATTTTTTTTATTTTGACTGATTGTAAAAAAAAAAAAAAAGATTTAAAACCTATATTTCTCACCTAATATGTCACACATATAAAATCCTTTTTGTTTCTAATACATATTTTGTGCATATTTGCGTATCCTGCTTATTGATAAATGAATATGGGTTTATGTCATTAAACATCTTTTCTTTTTGCAAAGGCTGTCCTGTTTTATATATTTTTTCACAGGGATTAGATACTGGAGCTAAAAAACAAACAACCAAAAAAAACACACAACCCTGTTTTATTATATTTTGTTTAATGTCATTAACTGCCTAGGCCACTGCTGTTAGCAATACTAGTGACCTTCATGGGTCCTTTTATGGTTCCAGTGGTAGTAAGAACTGTTGTAAGGACTGTTGTGAGGATTCTCAGTGGATTTGTTTTTAATGCATCTCAGTTTGTGACAAGTCAGTGCAACAAGATGTAACACACTTTGAGACTTTCCATTAAAATAAAGGGGGGAAGCAGATTTGGTGAGACTGAAACTTTTATATCTATTTTAAATTCTGCTTTTCCAAAGTCTACTGTGATCTCTCTCTCTCTCTCTCTCTCTCTCTGCCAACAAAAACACCATGTAAACACATAAATCCGCCATACAATTATGCACTACAATTATGCACAATATTGTGTCGATTCCACCAAAACAACTCTGACCCATCGAGGTATGAACTCCACATGACGTCTGAAGTTGTGTTGTGATACAGTATATGGCGCTAGGACATTAGCAGCAGATCCTTTAAGTGATGTAAGCTCAGGTTTGTTTGTATACTGCATTCCATGTTTGATCGAATTGAGATCTGGGGATTTTGTAGGAAGGATCATCACCACTGAGCTCTTTGCTTGCTAAACCCCAGGCACAGCAGCCAATGACTGCTCATCAAGTTCTCTTTTGTCCCATGCTTTTCCGTTTCGTCTCACATTTTGGATTTTTCAGTACGACAAATCTCAGCCATGTTTTGGCTTTGTCACCTCTTCCACTGATGACAACTTTCGAGCTTCTCCAGGATCTAGGATATTACCTACACCATTCCTACAATTATGTTCGAAACATGGCTCTCATCAATGACGTCCTTTGGGACGTTTTGAACTGCAGGGTCTACCTGTACCCTGAAAAAACTTCATAAACTTGTCAAGTTCTGCAAAGACTTCTTGAAAATATTTTTTTCAAGTAGAAAATTATTTGTTCAAGTTGAAAAATGCAAGTTTCACAATGAATCGAACATGTTTTTAGAGCTAATGTTGACTTCTTCAAGGATAGAGCCATACAAGCTCCAGGCAGTTGCCAGCTTTCGGCCAATCCCAACCTTACTTGACAAAAAGCTGTACCCTTGCTCCTTCTTTTCTCACCATCTAAGCGCCACAAACATTGAATCTGTGATCCAGAGCTCCTAGCCAGCAATAGAGTGAAGGCAATGTCTGGAATGGTCTAAGGTCTTGTTCTTAGTCTGGTCCAACCACAAGAATCTTGATTATATTCAAATATAATCAAACTCTTTTTTTCCGAACTCTAAACCGGACGCCCTCACCCAACAATTTTCTTCCACCCACAACTCCCTGCAAGGCTAGCCTTGATGTCCACTGCTTGATAGCGACAGCTGAGCATGGAAACCTAAGACCATCCAAACCTCCTCTTTACTCCTCTCACTCTATGCCCTTAGGTTTTGGAATGGGTCCAGAATATGGCTCCCACTAACCTGGAACTACACACTCTATTTGTTTTTCACCATAGTTTATGGTAGCCAATGATTTTGAGTTTGTGGCAGCATACGATGTCTGCATAAGGTTTCAGCATAAAAACCGACCCCGCTGGTCTCTTCAGACCCTTCGCTGGTCCTTATTGTCTCTGGTGGCACATAGCTTTAGACTTTGTCACAAGTTTATCTACATCAGCTGGCAATGACAGACAGAGAGAAAGAGTCAAGCCCACGAGGTCACATTAAGATGTACAACCTCTCAGGATGCCACCTCATCATAAGCATTTCACTGCATATCGTACTGTGTATGACTGTGTATGTGACAAATAAAATTTGAATTTGAATTTGTATGCCCGTATGCCCACAAATCTTAACTCTCATCAGCCACTGGGATGTCTCAATTTCAGCGCAACACGAACTGTGCAATGGTTAAAGCCTATAAAAAAAACAAGCAGACTGTACACTCTCTAAGGCTCCTATGTAAAGGATATGCCAGAGAGTCATGCTCACTGAAGATTGTGTTCTGCAACCTCAGTATAAAGTTCACTATCACTTGGATGTACTTGTCTTTGAACAGGTTACATTCTTCTTGTGATTTGATTCTGTGTGTGCGTCAGGAGAGACACGCATCGCTAAGATTACCAGGCTAAACCACGCCCCTCCACTCAAACAATGGCCTTAGAAGGAAATAGTTGTATTGTATGCCAATACTGTAATTTCCCCAGGCATTGTCTCTAGCTGAAATTATATTTAACAACGCAGAACATCTTTAATGTAAGCAAGATGAAAGTTTAATTCCAACCTATTTAATATTAAATATAAATTCAGTTCCTTCTACAGTATGTCACAAAAGTGAGTACACCCCTCACATCTCTGCAGATAATTAGTTATATCTTTTTATAGGACAACACTGCATAAATGACTCTTTGACACAATGAAGAGTAGTCAGTGTAAAGTTTGTATAGCAGTGCAAATTTATTGTCCCCTCAAAATAACTAAAAATACAGCCAATAATAGCTGAACCCCTGGCAATTATATATAAATATATAATTTTACATGAAATGCAATATATTTTAATAGATTAATGAATCTTTTACAGTTAAACATATTGTTTGGTATTCTTCAGTGAAATTAAACAGGATTCAATGTATGAAAGAGCTTCATAGAAATCTTACTGCTTTTTAAAATTGAAATTACAACAGATTTAAACTGTGAAATTTACAAGTTATTTTGTAAGGTTGTTTTCATTTATCCGAAACATAGAACATAGTTCCAAGTACATAGGACTCCCAAGATATCTGGCCCACAAGCAGCACAGTCACTTTCGCTTTTAAGCCAGTGCAAGGTTACATCAGGTTACATTCTTCTTGTGTGAGTTGATTCTGTTTGTGCGCCAGTAGAGACACCCATTGCTAAACAACCAGGCTAAACCACGCCCCTCCACTCACATATTCACATATATTCACCATAATTCTCTATGTCCATTTATCTAAGGCAAATTTATTTACAAAATGCTTGCCTACATAAATAGGTTTTTAGCCTAGACTTAAACACGGAGACTGCGTCTGAGTCCCGAACACTGTGTGGAAGATTATTCCATAACTTTGGGGCTTTGTAAGAAAAAGCTCTGCCCCCTGCTGTAGTTTTTTTTATAATACATGGAACTGACAAGCAGCCTGCATCCTTTGATCGAAGTAGGCGTGGCGGATCGTAAGACACTAGCAGTTCACTCAGATCCTGCAGCGCGTTTAATGCTTTATATGTCAATAGTAGTATTTTAAAATCAATGAGAAATTTCACAGGGAGACAATGTAGTGAGGGTAAGATAGGAGTGATGTGCTCGTATGTTCTGGTTCTAGGGTTACTTTCGTTGCTGCATTCTGGACTAACAGAAGCTTGTTTATGCACCTAGTTGAACAACCAGACAGTAAGGCATTACAATAGTCCAAGCTAGAAGTGATAAAAGCATGAACTAATTTTATCACCTAAACGATTTTTCTGCATCACTAAACGATTTTACTGCATCGTTTAGTGACACTATATTTCTTATCTTGGCAATATTTCTGAGGTGAAAGAATGCTATCCTGGTAATATTATCTACATGTGCTTCAAATGAAAGGCTGGGATCTATAATCGAGGTCTTTCATTGTTGCACTTGATGGAACAGAAAGGCCATTTAAAGTTACAGTGTGATCATAAAGCTTGCTTCTAGCTGCTTGTGGTCCTATGACTAGAACCTCTGTATTATTAAGCAGAAGGAAGTTAATTACAAGCAGCTTGCAAGTTAATAACAATCTCTTATGTCCTGCACACATTGCTTAACTTTAGTAGGCTGTTTTTTCTCATCTGGTTTTGCTGAGACGTATAACTATGTGTCATCAGCATAACAATGAAACCTAACACCATGCTTATGAATTATGTTGCCCAGAGGAAGCATGTAAAGAGAAAAAAGCAGTGGGCCTAAAATTGAACCCTGTGGAATACCAAACTCCACTTTAGAACATGCAGAATGCTCACCATTTACAGTAAATTTACAAAATGATAACGATCAGTCATACAGGATCTGAGCCACGAGAGGGACGTTCCCTTAATTCCTACTACATTTTCTGTGAAGGAGAATACTATGATCAATAGTGTCAAAAGCTGCACTGAGGTCGAGTAACACAAGTATAGTAAATTGTGTTACTAGTAGGTAACCCTGATCAGAGGCCAATAGGAGGTCATTTACTACTTTAATACAGTAAGTGCTGTCTCTGTGCTGTGATGAGGCCTAAATCCTGATTGATACAATACATTTATGCCATTCCTATGTAGATATGAACATAGTTGCTGTACTACTATCTTTTCCAGAAACTTAGAGATAAAGGGGAGGTTTGACATCGGCCTGTAATTGGACAGCTGACAAGGGTCAAGGTCAGGTTTCTTAATTAGCGGTTTAATAACTGCTAATTTAAAGGATTAGTGAAAAGCTATTTATTTTCAACAGGGTTATTGATGGTACTATCTGCTTGAGAAAATGTGTCGGTATAGGATCTAATATACAGGTTGATGATTTTGAGGAGGAGATGAGTGAAATTAGTTCATTCTCTTTAAGGGGAGTAAAGTATTCTAGGTTTTGATCTGACATGGTTAGTTTAACATCTGTATAAATGTAACTTAAAATTGCTTGGTTTCAAAGCCTGATTTTTTTGCTTAAGATTTATAATTTTGTTATTGAAAAAGTTCATGCAGTCCTCACTACAGTAGGTTGTTTCTGCAGTGGTCCTGTTTTTAGTTAATTTAGTTACAGTGTTAAATAAAAATCTAGGATTATTTTTGTTATTTTCAATAAGAGTGGTGAGATACGTTGATCTAGCATCACTGAGAGCTTTTTTATAGTTCAGGATGCTCTCCTTCTGTGCTATTTGAAATACTAGCAAGTTAGTTTGACGCCATTTGCATTTTAATTTTAGAGTGCTCTGTTTTAAAGTGCGTGTGTGGTCATTATACCAGGGAGCTCTGATCAGTTTCCTTTTAGCTGGAGCTACAGTACATTATCTAAGGTATAACGAAATGTTGACTCTAAATGTTCAGTCGCCTGATCGAGTTCTGTGGAGTCAGATGACGGGTCAATGAAAGTTGATAACTCTGGGAGATTATTGATAAAGCTGTGTGTTAGTTGATGTGAATGTGGTAGCGTGGTGCTGTGTGTACAGTATTACTATAACACACTTAAATTGAGACAACATAGTGATCTGAGATAACTTCAGACAGTGGAATCGTGGTTATATTTCTTATATTTAATCCGAAGGATAATATTAAATCTAAAGTGTGAACTGCTTTATGAGTGGGTCCTACTACACACTGATTTACTCCTACTGAGTCCAGTATGGACATAAATGCTGGTCTCAGGGGGTCACCTGAATTCTCAAAATGAACATTAAAGTCTCCAGCAATTAGCACTTTGTCTACAGAGATGACAAGGTTTGAGAGGAAATTTGCTACCTGAAATTACATTTAATGTTGCAGAACATCTTTAATGTAAGCAAGATGAAAGTTTAATTCCAACCTATTTAATATTCAAAATAAATTCAGTTCTTTCTATAATTATCTTTCACTGCAGGTAAAAGCTCAGCACAGTTTCTTTATTTCTTTATTTGTTAATTTACCGAAACACCTGAATGAATTTGAGGTCTTTTCATGACAGGACAGTGTCTAAAGTTCTATCCTGCTGATCAGAAGATAATGAATTAACATTTCCTTTCTTTCTTAAATAATATACATATTTTATTATGTTGAGAATTATTTTGATGCAGCTGTAGCTGGTGTATTACTTGCACTAACAGCAATGTTATGATGAATCTTGATGGAAACTGAATGATCTCATATAGAGAGTTTTAATGATTAAGAGTCACTGAGGTTTCAGTTTTAAAGTTGTTTGTATTTTTTGTATTTACAATATACACTATATGGTCAATATAGACAGTTCTATGTGTTTTTATTTATGTCTTGGAGACAAGATGACAAGATTTAATCTCCTTTTTATGTACAGTATAAACCTGTATATAATGTAGTGCTTATACAGATATTTTATTGTTTATTTATTGTTTACTATGTTCAACAAACTATGAATTGAATAGTTTGTGTTTCCTATATTATAACACTTATGTTGTGGTTTTTAAGGTGGCTTGAACTTTTTTAATGTGTTCCATAGGAGCCCAGTCTCAAGGCGCATCTCTTATCTAAATCCGTAGATGCCTTGGAAAAGCTGCTTCTGTTCTTCAGTCTGTTCCTTACAAGTTATGATCTAAAAATAGGGCAAATTTGTCATCAAACCTTAATTAGTCATTAAAGCCTTCAAACAAATTATTTTTAAACATTCCCAATGTCGTTTCAAATTAGTTTGTACTGTTCGATTACGATTAATTTTGACAATGTACAGTATTAGCAGAATGCATTGTTAACGATACAGGGGAGAGTTGTAACGTCACAGAGATATAATAAAATTCTCAGCGCCTCTTTTAAATAAATTCAGTAGCGATATCTTCTGGTCAGATGTGGGAACAGCACAAACTGAGAGTTCCCCGAGCAGGGAAATGAGCATTTAAATTACTGTATATCGACATTATATATAGCAAAGTTGATGTTAGAGGCAACAAAGGATGCCTTTTAAGGGGCTGGAAAAACATGTTAAACAGGAGTATGGACATTTTGCAAGTGTGAATTTGCAATTATTAACTAATGAATTGTTGTAACTGTGACATCGCAAAACTAAAATGTGAACATTAGGCATAAACTCACAAACAAAAAACAAACAAACATAAGCACGTCCATCATTAAGAGCATGTGACCAGTAGTAGTCTCTGGGAAGTGTAGTCCAGCACCATCCCAGCACTCCCATGGTATTGTCACAATGCTGTTCCCTTTCAAAAGCTACACTCGATGCTGCGTGAAAACGCTATGGGAACATCTCTTTGTTCTCCGGTTGTGAAGCCTGTGCATGTCAAAACCGCCGAATACCTCGGCTTATAACCTCTGCCAGGCATGACGACACCGAATAAGGTGCACCTGCAGGTTATAAATAGGAGTGAACCGGGAAACATCCTTAGATCTTTTTGTCTTTAGGACCACTTTGTGTTTGCGTGTGTGTGTGTGCAAGCGATAACAAACGCAAAAAAAAACAAAAAAAAAAGGAAAGAACAGCATTAACTCACTGATATGGCGGAGTTGCTTAAGAGATGCGTGCCTCCGTGCGCTAGATCTCTTTCGGAGGGCGATCTCCATGAATTTTGTCTTGAATGCTTGGGGGAAGAACACGCTTGCCTCGGGCTTTAGGGAGACCGTGAGTACTGTGATCTTCTCCCTATTAAGGTGCTTTGTGCGCGGCTCGCTTTCTTTAAAGAGAAACCGTGAGCCACGGCGCATTCCTGGGGCTCGCGTGCTGATCTGGCAAACGTGCACGAGACAGAATTCCACCTTTCTCTCGCGCTCTCTGTGGATCAGGAAGTTTTAGCTTCTTCTCTTCTTCCTCTCTCGCTTCCATGGAAGTAGCCTCCTCACAACGCTCCTCCAGTGCTGACAGAGCTTATGAAGAATTATTGGAGGTTATAACGCATGCGGTCGAACGATTGCATATCGACCGGCCGCAGAAGCGAGATTCCCCCAAGCGCTCGAGATTAGACAACAGGTTTCTGTCGGGTGGCCGGGGGATATTCATCGCGTGTTTTTGTGCCATCGACTTTGACTTATTTGAATATCGTTGATGTGAAATCACGCGGTTATATAATGATGCCCCAGATAGAAGAGACGCTTGCGGGCTATCTCTCTCCTGGGACATCATCCTCCCTGAAAAAGCCTACTCTCCTCTCCAAGCCGTGTAGATTGACATCTGCTTTGTTGGGGGAAAGCTTTTCAGGCAGGAGGTCAGGCTGGTGCTTCACTGCACACCATGGCGGTTTTGCAGGCCTACCAGGCTGACCTGCTGAAGGACCTGAGCACCGGCGGGGTTATTGATGACAGGGCGTTTGCAGAGTTGCGCCGAGCCACAGACCTGTCTCTCCGTGCAACCAAGCAGACAGCCCGTGCTGTGGGCCGTTCTATGGCTGTGATGGTATCCACAGAGAGGCATCTGTGGCTGAACCTCACGGGCATTCAGGATAAGGATCATGTTGTCCTCCTTGATGCCCCCGTCTCGCCTTCCGGCCTCTTTGGTGACGCTGTTAATTCCGTCGCCACTAGGTTTCAGAAGGCGAAGCTATATGAACAGACCTTAGGGAGGTTCCTTCCCTCGCCGTGCTCAAGAATTGGGACCGTTGGCCACCCGGTCCCGGCCAGGTCTTGCCCCTATCAGGCGTAAGGTGCAGAAGGAGAGCATGACCAGCCGTGCACCCCCTCGTAAAGAACTAAACAAAACTGGGCCTTCTCCCTGGCACTCCCAGGAGGCCGGTGTTCAATCCCAGCCACCACTGGTGTTTCGGGGAGTGCCGGTCTCCAGCGAAATGTTGGGTGTTCGGTCATCTCCTGCCACACTTCAGGATACCCAACACCTAACACCCCCCCATCCAGCCGAAATGTCAAAGCTCGTGCCCCTTTCGGAGAAGCTGGCAGCGTGGAAACTACTGACAGGCATATCTCCTGGGGTACAAAGGACTGTAGCCACATTTAGCAAACATTTAGTTTGGACATCGTCCTCCGCGTTTCAACGGCGTGGTCTCCACTTCCGTGAAACCGGACAGAGTACATCTGCTGGCCCAGTAGTTACAGACTCTGCTGGGCAAAGGGGCCATAGAACATGTTCCCCTCCCAGACAGAGAGTCCGGCTACTACACTCGATACTTTTTGGTGCCCAAGAGAGATGAAGGGTTGCGTCTGATCTTGGATCTTCGCGCCTTGAACAGCTATCTCAGGAAATCCAGATTCAAAATGTTGACTGTCAAAATGATTGTTCCTCAGATCCAACTAGAGGATTGGTTTGTGACAATCGATCTCAAGGATGCATATTTCCATATAGAAATATTGCCACAGCAATAATCAGTTCCTGAGGTTCGCTTTCGGGGGCAAAGCTTACCAGTATCGGGTCCTTCCATTTGGCCTAGCTCTGTCACCCCGCACATATACAAAATGCATGGATGCAGCCCTGGCTCCTTTATGACTCCAGGGCATCCGTATTTTGAATTACATAGACGACTGGCTGATTCTGGCCCAGTCTCAGGAGCTAGCGCTTCGACATCGAAATGTCGTCCTAGCCCATCTCCATTCTTTAGGATTGAGACTCAACGCCACAAAGAGCGTTCTCTTTCCTGTTCAGAGGACAACATATTTAGGTGTCACATGGGATTCGGTCACAATGCGGGCACAGCTATCTCCTGCCCATGTCGAATCCATTCTCAACACCCTGAAGGAAAGCAAGCTAGGCCAGAAGGTCACTGTTCATCACTTTCAGAAATCTCTAGGCCTCATGGCAGCAGCGTCCACGGTGATACCTTTGGGCACATGAGAGCGTTTCAGCTGTGGCTAAGAGCCAGGGGGTTTCATTCAAAGGCCAATCCCCAGAGGCTAATAAGGGTTACGCAACGGAGGCTTCATAATCGCTAGGGTGCATACCCGCCCGAGCTCTGGAACCTTCACGTTTGGCCCCTGAGGGGGACCAACTAAGACATGCTGGTCATCCAGCGAGCGTAATTGAAACCATTTTAAGTGCCAAAAAAGGCTCCCTCCATTAGAAGAACGTATGCCCTCAAATGGAGTGTACTTGAAAATTAGTGCATGGCAAGACATGTAGACCCAGTTCACTGCCAGATTGTTTCAGTGCTGGAGTTTCTGCAAGAAAAGTTGTCCTCAGGCTTTTGCCCTAGTACTCTCAGAACATACGTAGCCGCTATTTCGGCTTGTCATGCTCTGACCGATGGGGTTTCTGTGGGGAAGCACCATTTAGTTGCCCGTTTTATTTGTGGAGTTAAACGGTTGAGGCCGCCCACTAGAGCGACGGTCCCTTTATTTGACTTAGCTATTCGAAGGCCTGGCTGACACCCCTTTCGAACCACTAGAGTCAGCGCCTGTCAGGCTTCTGTCTCTTAAGATGGTTTTTCTTATGGCTATTACTTCTTTGAAGAGGATTGGGGATCTGCAGGCTCTGTCAGTCTCCTCATCCTGCCTAGACTTTGCCCCTGGGCTAGTCAAAGCTATTCTGCATCCTCACCTGAACTATCTTCCCAAGGTTCCATTCTCGACCATGCATCCAGTTGTTCTCGAAGCCTTCTGTCCTCCGCCTTTCACAGCTCCAGAGCAGGAAAGACTTCACTTACGGTGTCCAGTATGTGCTCTTCAGATTTACGTCTACCGCACTAGCCAGTAGCGTAAGTCAGAGCAGCTCTTTATTTGCCATGGGGGTCGCAACCGGGGGGCAGCCGCCACTAGACAGACTCTGCCTCATCAATTGCCTTGGCAAGAGGCATCCCCCTGCAGCAGGTGTGTGATGCGGCGTGCTGGTCCTCTCCACACACGTTTGTTAGATTTTATAGTCTGGATGTCAATGCTACTCCGGGCTCGCGGATCCTTGAGTCAGCATCCCAGAGCTAGGTCTGAGACCTCCTTGCCTATTGTGCGCACACGCTACACAACCTGCGGGTCCAGACACTTGCAGTGCGGCGGTGTTGGTATTCTTGTTCCCATCGAGTGTAGCTTTTGAAAGGGAACATCTCAGGTTACTTGGCTATAACCCTGTTCCCTGATAAAGCGGGAACAAGATGCTGCGTTCCGATGCCGCACTGCTGGCGTGCCTGGACGTCCTTCAGACAAAATTGACTTGAGGATGTTTCCGGTTCACTCCTATTTATAACCTGCAGGTGCACCTTATTCAGTGACGTCATGCCTGGCAGAGGTTATAAGCCGAAGTATTCGGCAGTTTTGACATGCACAGGCTTCACAACCGGAGAACAAAGAGATGTTCCCATAGCATTTTCACGCAGCATCTTGTTCCAGCTTTATCAGGGAATAGGGTTACAGCCAAGTAACCCGAGACATTTTCTGCTCATGTGCATCTCCAGTTCATGTTTTGGTGATCTTCAGGGAATTTATTACATTTTTCTACACTTGCAATATGAAAACCAGTTTCACATCTGATGTTTTTAAATCAAAACCAGGCCTCTCTCTGAAGTTAATATAAACTTATTTCACAAAATAAATGTGTAATAAACCTAAAGACAGATCACCAGACTAGTCTTTGGGTTTGAATTAACATTTGTCCATTTGCTAAAGCTTTTCTTCAATGTGAGATGAAGGTTTAAGAGCTCAAACAATGTCAGTTTGGATGAGTTGGGATTCAAACTAACAATCTTCTGATGTGTGAGTGTTAACCAACGATCCACCACAACTAGCTCCCGATGATTCAGTTACATGTATCAATCTATCAAACCTTGCACCAAACTGAATCAATATTTTATACTATGCATGATATAATATTTTGCAGTAAACATTTCACAGTTGTATATTATAAATATAAATGTTATAAATCTTTACAAAAACTTTAATGTAAACTTTACAGAAACTTTTGTTCAAGTAGGTATCAATTAGATTAGTTCAATTTAGCAACCAGTTACTCCAGTTTAGCATCCAATCAAGTTCATCAATGCTAAAATAAACTAATTAGGGTTTTAATTAAACCGATATATAACATGCAGTGATATTCCCATGCTACACAATTTAGTTAGGATTGTCCATTTGTGTTCATGATGTATATTTGTGATTGAAGATAGGTAAGACTGCATAGTTGAACTAGCAGATAAAATGTTTCATGATGGAGTAAGCAATGGGTTATAACAAGTCATTTTTCCTTCTTACAATAAAAAGCGCATCTTGTTTCTTTGCTAATGCCAGAGCAGCCACTGATTTCATAATTGGCTAGGCAGAAAGTTAATCTCTATTTAATGCTATACATTAGTTGTAAATTTTATATTATATTTCTTGTTAATTAAGTAAAAGTCATAGTGCCCTTTTACAGAAAGAAGGGTTAATGTGTGTGTCAAGTAGACTTTTATTGTCATTCCAACCATATACAGTACAGTACACAGTGAAACGAAACAACGTTCCCCCTGGACCAAGGTGCTACATACATGCAACACAACATACACAACATACATGCAACACATTACAACATAAATTAACAGAACTAGCTAGTTACCTAAGAGACCTAATTAGCTAATTCGCTTTTTATAGAATTTTGTGGCAGTCAGTAAATTTATAAATCAGCTGTGACTTGAATATTATTGTTAATTGTGCATCTAGATTGAAATAATTACTAAACTACACAAACTACACAAAAGATAATTGCTAATGACATTTTCGTAAGCAAGATTTTTTTGTTTGGTTTTGCTCTTAAATAAACATAAACAATTGTCATAAATAATTAAAACAAGCATGACATTTAAACCAAGAACGTTAAAAGAAAGCATGAAAGACATTGAATGATGTCATGCTCTCCAAAAACTCAGATTTCTTTGTTCTGTACTGCATTTTATGTAGTTTATATAATAAGTAGTGTTACATATAGAAATGACTGTAAAAAAAATTTTTTTTTTATTTCTTTGTATCAGATAGCTCATGTGTATGGCTCTAGTAAAGAACGCTGAAGATTAGCCAATGCAGGTGGACATACAGGTCAGGGATAGCTCAGTGGTAACATTAGCACCACCACACCACAACTGTTGGGTCCTTAAGCAAGACCCTTAACCCTCAACTGCTCATATGTATGATGAAGGGTGTCTGCCAAATGCAGGAAATGTAATATATATGGCAAACATTCTCAACAACAACATCAGGCAGTCTGCAGAGAAACTTGGCCTTAGGCACCAGTGGACATTCCTGCATGACAACGACCCAAAACACACAGCAAAAGTGGTGAAGGAATGGTTAGCAGACAAATACATTAAGTGTATTCTTTTGCAGTGGCCCTGCCAGAGTCCTAACTTAAATCCAATTGAGAATCTGTGGAGGGAGCTAAAGATCAGGGTGATGGCAAGGAGACACTCCAAGCTGAAAAAGTTGGAGCTCAGCGCTAAAGATGAATGAGCAAAAATACCAGTGGAGCCATGCGAAAAGTTGGTCAGCAATTATAGGAAGCGTTTGATTGCTGTAATGGCCAATAAAGGCTTTTCTATTGATCATTGAGAAGGGTTTGAATCATTTTGGACATGCCACTTTTTATACAAATGTAAATAAAAGATGAGTAATATTTGTTCATCTTATTATCTTCCATGTCATTTTTAATTAAGAAAAAACTTGCTGGTTAAATAAAAGTAATTTTAAATCAGAATATCATATATACAGAATATATAAAGGCTATAACATACTCTGGTAATATTAGGCTTGTTTTAGTTTCTAAAGCTGTGGTTGCTTTTTTGTCTGTTGTTGGCAACCATGAGATCAAGGTGGTTTTCTTGATATCAAAACGTTCACACCCTCAGTGGCGATTTACATGCTACGCAGTTACAGACAAATCCAACCCGAAATAACTTACTTTACAACAGATCATAAAATAATGTAAGTAATTTCTTCTCATATTAAATATTTTATAAAAAAGTATTTAATACTTATTTATTTTTTATTACGAATAAAATTGTTGTAGTTTTTGAAGCTGAGTTTTATCGTTTAGTTCTGTTACAAAACAAGTGCTTAATCCAAATGAAAGCATTAAAGCTTGAACAAGTTTGTATTAAGAACTCAATAACATGAGAATTTCTTTTAGACTTTTGGAAAGTCAGCCAATATTTCTTAGAGATTCTCACACGTCCAAGATTATTAGACAAGTTCGTAGTTTTGTGTTTACTATTAATCTCCTAATCTCTTAATAAAATATTCAAGCATGAAGACATGGAGGCGCATGCTGTTACAGGAAAGTTATTATATACGTATTATATTATATGTATATTATATTTTATTATTTCTTTGTGTATTCATGTGAACACCAGAGTCTATTTTATTTGTGTTTAAAACAATACTAGCAACCTAAGCAAAAAGGTTTTAAGTAGCAATTCCTGATTAATTCTGTATAATAGTGTGTCCTTGTTCAATAATAACCTGTATTATCAATAAAATACTTACTACCCTTGCCCTGTTAAACCTTTACAACCTGGAGCTAAATAAAATGGGATTAGGATGTTATTTCATAATTTTACAAACAGTCGCCCATAATATTGACATAATATAGTGTTGTGGTGCAAAAAAAAATGTAGTTTGGAAAACAATTTACAAATAAAAATTAAGTTGAAGTGAAACAAAATTATAGGCCTGGTGTAACTTGTTCCTGTCAGAACTCACACAGTTAGTTAAAAATTTTTTTTTTTTTTTTTAAAAGCATCCTCCTAACCTACTCACAGACTTCTGGGGATGCCATTCTCTAAGCAGAGTCATGGTTGTGCCATATTATTTCTATTGTTTTATAATGAATTTAATTATGTTCTGTACAATGTTTTTGGATATTTTCCCCTTTCTTTTCCAATACTATGTCTCAAGTGACTTCTCATAGCTCCTTAGTCATCACGATGATGATTCTTTAGGTTTTCTCTCTAACAAATTCTGGTGCCTTTCCAGAACAGGTGTATTTAAGATCATTTGAAATTTTAACTGCACACATGTAATTCAACTAATTCGACTAATTATGTGCTCCCCAAATGAGTTCCCCCGTCCCTCCACACTCAAACATAATATCATGAGCTATTGTGTGTGTTAAATCACAGTTAATTCTATTTTAGCTCCAGATTTTACACTACAATACAAAGTACATGTAAAAAATCTATTTGGTTATTTAGTTACATTTGGGTCGATTTACTGAGATTTGCTTTTATGAACAGGACTTGATCTTGATCACAATTCTCAAATAATCACATTTTTGACAGACATTCAAAGTGAGACGTACATGGCAGCTGGATAAACTTCAACAGCTTTAATACAGTCATGGCAAGTGGAATCTCAGCAACGGCTCCAGGTTAGGTTTCTCTGAAATGACTGTGTATAATAATATTTGCAGATTAAGAACAGGAGTATAATTCAAAACTTTTGTTGTGGTTTTGTCTTAAATATGGAGACCCATCTTCTCTTTCAGAACGAAGGATTGTACTGCTGGGAAAAGCTGGAGCAGGAAAGGACAGATTAGTCAGACTCATCCTGGGAGACACAAAGCTTAAGGAAGAGTGTGAAGAGTGCTCTGTATATGAAGGTGAACATGCAGGAAGGAAGGTCTGCATAGTGGACGCACCAGGATGGGACAGTACAAGTATAGACAAAACTGCAAAGAAAATTAAGAATGAAATCACCCAGAGCGTGACACTTTGTGCTCCAGGTCCCCATGCTCTAATTCTGGTGTTGTCCATAAACACTGATGATCTACCATCTGTAAATGAGCTTAAATCAGCATGGCAACATATGGAGCTTCTCTCTGAGAGAGTCTGGAATTACACTATGGTGCTTTTCTTATGTGATGGAGATGTGGAGGAGTCCACAATGAATGATAACATTCAGAACGCAGAAAAACTCCTGCAAAAGTGCAGAGGCAGACATTACGTTATGCGGCAGAAGAATTTAGAAACTGAAGTCAATGAATTCCTTAAAGAGATAGACAGCATGGTGGAAAAAAATATCAGAAACAGCAAGGTGAAAGAATCGAGTGATTTCTTCCTTCCACAGGTTTACTATGACATTATGCAAAGCAAAATGCCAGACAATGAAGATCCACAGAAAAACACAGATAAAAGACAGAATGAGGACAAGTCAGAGGGGACAGATGTGCTTAGGCGGAGACGTGGAAGCCTCCAAGAGATAAAGCCTAATAGTAAGTATAACTTACTTAAAAATGGTACAGCATCTATAACTCTGGCATCAGTTAAAAGAGAAAAAAAAATGTCAGAGCCTCCGAGTGGCGCAGTGGTTAAAGCGCTCGCCCTATCATCCGGAGATTGCTAGTTCGAATCGCGGGTGGTGCTGTAACCTCTCGCAGCCGGAGGTCTAGAGAGAGCTGATTGGCCAAGCTCTCTCAGTGGTACATAGTGCTCCGACATTAATCACGGCTCTACAGCCAGTCAGGGGCGTCTGTGAGCTCGCGCAACGGAGGGAGCGGATAGTGCTGTCCTCCGAGTGTGTTACGCCGCCCCCAACGGTGCGCGAGCGAGCAGTTCGAAAAGATGCGGTCGGCTGGCGTCACGTGGTTCGGAGGAAACGCGTGATAGTCTTCGGCCCTCCCGGCTGAGTGGTAGTAGTAGCCTTAATGTGGGAGCCCCCTAGTGACGGGGAGGAATTGGACACGACTAAATTAGGGAGAAAATCGGGGAAAAATCCAAAAAAAAAAAAAATTTCAATAAATTTAAGAAATATCTAAATGTTAAGTGCTATGGTTTCTTTACTAAATATTTCTAGTGACCGAACAATCAGGAGGTTCAGACAGTCACAAAGATGGAACAACGGGCAAGAATGAGGACCAGCTGATCCTGATGGCCTTCATGGGCTCTCTCATAGGCTCAGTAGCCGGACTCCAATCTGGAATAATGGGTGCAGCTGTGTTGATTGTTTTTTTGTTGTTCTTAATGCGCCTCAGTTTGTGACTTGTCAAATTAATAATATAACCTCAACATCAAAACCAGGGGCATTCCTCGCTATGGAAAAAATCAGCAACTGAGTCAAGTTTGCTTGTTCTTTTTTCTTTTTTTTTGTAGGACATTCAGCGTCATTATGGTAGGAAGGTTACAGCTACTTAAATAATAAACTAGTGTCAGTACCCATCATTGATGGTTAAAGAGTTTGTAGAAATAGTTAAAAGACTATTATAAAAAAAAGCTGATCAGCAGCTGACACATAACTGCCCATAACTTCTCTTCTACTCAACATTTTGATTTAATTCATTGTACAACGTTCCGATTTCAAGGATTGCACATCCCATTTACTGAAGTAAGCCATGCTGTGTCGCACTTTTGTTTGTGTTTGCTGAGGATTGTGGAAGTTTCTAGATGCTGTCGTTTCCGTTTCTTCTGCATACTGCTGAGTGACACATATAGCCACACCCACCTCAAGAAAAAAAAAAAACAGACATACAAACATCCATCCATGTTTAACCGCTTATCCGAAATGGGGTCGTGAACACACAGACATACAGACAAATACTGGTTTCAGGTCCTCAATTGTATGAAAGGTAAGGATATCACAGAAATAACTCTGAGTACATTGTACACGCAAAACCTTTTATTTATATAAACAAGTGTTTTTGATAAGGAAAGAGTTTGTAGAAATAGTTAAAAGATCTGAATAATCAGAACTAATAACATCTCTGATTAAGAATAGAAGCAAGATCTAAGCAATTAAATACAGTGGAACTTCGAGCTTCAAGTAAAACGGTTTGCGAGTGTTCCGCAATTAAAAGATTTTAAATAAATTTTGACTTGAAAAACGAGTACTGAGTATCATGTAGCACGCATGCGCTTCTTGTTTTGATGCTGAGCGTCACGTGATCACAACCGAGCCAATGGTTTCTGTTTCTTGCGCTGCGGAATTGTGGGTAATCATCTCCCCTGCTCAGTCTTAGTGCTCGTCTCTCAGACGTGTACTGTTTATTATAACACTGTGACCATGTGCGTGTGCGTAAAACATATTTTATTTTGTGTCTATATGCATGTGTGTACAGCGTGCGTATAAAGCAAAAGAAAGTCTCATTTGAGAGATTAAAGATCCATTTTCTCTCTATATATCAGCCTGCAAACCCACACACACAGACCCCTCCTCCTTTCGCCTCTCACACACACACTAACGAAAACACTATTCTGTCGTGATTCTTTTCAAAGGTAAAGTGCAGGTTAATTTGTTTTATTTTTATTTTACGCCATTGATTCCATTTGTGTGTCGCTCAATCGAGTGTCATTAGAGAGATTTCTTTTCCGATAAAACAGTGTTTCTGTTGTGTGTGTGCGTGTGTGTGAAAGTCAAATAAGAGTGGAGGAAGTTTAACTGTGTAAGACGAGAAGAGGGAGAGGGGAGGGGCTCCTTATTTTAGCTTCACACACACAAACACACACACACACACACACACACACACACACACAGCGCCTGCCGGGGGCGGGGGGGCTGTGGAACAAATTATTTCCCATTACTTCTTATGGGAAAATTCAATATGGTTTACGAGTGTTTTGAAATATTAGCCCACTTCTGGAACAAATTATGTTCATAATCCAAGGTTTCACTGTACTGGAAAACATCACCTGGTTTTATTACAATAAAGCTGCACAGTGACAGTGAGACTGGGCCCAGATTTCTGTTCTTGGCTGACAGGAGAGGAAGTTGATGAGGCCTGTTGTTGTAGTCTGTCTGCTTCAAATTTGATGAATTGTGCATTCTGAGACGTGGTTATTTGAGTTAGCTTAAACAAGACATTACACAAAGAATTCTAGCTATTTGGATGTTTTTTTTCTTTCTTTCTTTCTTTCTTTCTTTCTTTCTTTCTTTCTTTCTTTTTGTACCATTCTGTGCAAACTCTAGAATGAACTGTGTGTGGAAAATTCCAGATCACCAGCGTCTGACAAGTCACTGAGATCACATTGTCTCCACATTCTGATGTTTGTTGTGAACTGTAAATGAAACTTTGGATCTGTATCTGCATAAGTCAATGCATTCAATGCCATGGCTTTTCTATTGAATAATTACAGGAATGAGCAGCTAGGGGACTCCGAGTGGCGCAGTGGTAAAGTGCTCGCCCAATCATCCGGAGATCGCATGCTCGATTCCCGGGTGATGCTGTAACCTCTCGCAGCCAGAAGTCTAGAGAGAGCTGATTGGCCGAGCTCTCTCAGAGGGGAGGGACGAGAGGTACTTAGTGCTCCCACATTAATTACGGCTCTACAGCCAGTCAGGGGCGTCTGTGAACTCACGCAAGCGGAAGGAGCAGATAGCGCTGTCCTCCGGGTGTGTTACGCCGCCCCCAAAGGTGTGTGAGCGAGCAGTTCGAAAAAATGTGGTCAGCTGGGGTCACGTGGTTCGGAGGAAACACATGATAGTCTTCGGCCCTCCCAACTGAGTGGTAGTAGTAGCCTTAATGTGGGAGCCCCCTAGTGACGGGGAGGAATTGGACACGCCTAAATTAGGGATAATACCTAATACAGTATGCCTCACATACTAAATCTTTTTTTGTTTCTTATAAATATTTTGTACATATTTCCATATAACTCATTATGTTAAATTCATATGAATTTATGTTATTAAACATCTTGTTCTTTTGCAAGGCTGCTTGTTTTATTATTTTTTTCACAGAGTGTGAGCTTTGATATTGGAGCTGAGTAAATCAAAAACAAAACTTTTTAATAATTTTTAACATTTTTTATATAATTATAAAAATATTAAATTATATTTGGATAAATGTCATTAACTGCACTGTCCACTTATCCTATAGCTATATAGGATCTCCTATTTAAGGAAAACCTTTATCATGAGCTACATTTCATGTGCAGCCAAACAAATCCCTGTCAGTAAATTGTTACTACTGAATGTATGTTGCATGAATGTTCATGTCATCATTTGAATTACAGCTGGCAGTACTGTCAGAGTGCTGACAAATTTAGGTTTGAGACTTCAGAGACAGAATATCATACCGGTCTGTTAGTCAATTATGCACAATATTGTGTCGATTCCACCAAAACAACTCTGACCCATCGAGGTATGAACTCCACATGACGTCTGAAGTTGTGTTGTGATACAGTATATGGCGCTAGGACATTAGCAGCAGATCCTTTAAGTGATGTAAGCTCAGGTTTGTTTGTATACTGCATTCCATGTTTGATCGAATTGAGATCTGGGGATTTTGTAGGATGCTTTTCCGTTTCGTCTCACATTTTGGATTTTTCAGTACGACAAATCTCAGCCATGTTTTGGCTTTGTCACCTCTTCCACTGATGACAACTTTCGAGCTTCTCCAGGATCTAGGATATTACCTACACCATTCCTACAATTATGTTCGAAACATGGCTCTCATCAATGACGTCCTTTGGGACGTTTTGAACTGTAGGGTCTACCTGTACCCTGAAAAAACTTCATAAACTTGTCAAGTTCTGCAAAGACTTCTTGAAAATATTTTTTTCAAGTAGAAAATTATTTGTTCAAGTTGAAAAATGCAAGTTTCACAATGAATCAAACATGTTTTTAGAGCTAATGTTGACTTCTTCAAGGATAGAGCCATACAAGCTCCAGGCAGTTGCCAGCTTTCGACCAATCCCAACCTTACTTGACAAAAAGCTGTACCCTTGCTCCTTCTTTTCTCACCATCTAAGCGCCACAAACATTGAATCTGTGATCCAGAGCTCCTAGCCAGCAATAGAGTGAAGGCAATGTCTGGAATGGTCTAAGGTCTTGTTCTTAGTCTGGTCCAACCACAAGAATCTTGATTATATTCAAATATAATCAAACTCTTTTTTTCCGAACTCTAAACCGGACGCCCTCACCCAACAATTTTCTTCCACCCACAACTCCCTGCAAGGCTAGCCTTGATGTCCACTGCTTGATAGCGACAGCTGAGCATGGAAACCTAAGACCATCCAAACCTCCTCTTTACTCCTCTCACTCTATGCCCTTAGGTTTTGGAATGGGTCCAGAATATGGCTCCCACTAACCTGGAACTACACACTCTATTTGTTTTTCACCATAGTTTATGGTAGCCAATGATTTTGAGTTTGTGGCAGCATACGATGTCTGCATAAGGTTTCAGCATAAAAACCGACCCCGCTGGTCTCTTCAGACCCTTCGCTGGTCCTTATTGTCTCTGGTGGCACATAGCTTTAGACTTTGTCACAAGTTTATCTACATCAGCTGGCAATGACAGACAGAGAGAAAGAGTCAAGCCCACGAGGTCACATTAAGATGTACAACCTCTCAGGATGCCACCTCATCATAAGCATTTCACTGCATATCGTACTGTGTATGACTGTGTATGTGACAAATAAAATTTGAATTTGAATTTGTATGCCCGTATGCCCACAAATCTTAACTCTCATCAGCCACTGGGATGTCTCAATTTCAGCGCAACACGAACTGTGCAATGGTTAAAGCCTATAAAAAAAACAAGCAGACTGTACACTCTCTAAGGCTCCTATGTAAAGGATAGGCCAGAGAGTCATGCTCACTGAAGATCGTGTTCTGCAACCTCAGTATAAAGTTCTAAACCACGGCTAAACCACGCCCCTCCACTCAAACAATGGCCTTAGAAGGAAATAGTTGTATTGTATGCCAATACTGTAATTTCCCCAGGCATTGTCTCTAGCTGAAATTATATTTAACAACGCAGAACATCTTTAATGTAAGCAAGATGAAAGTTTAATTCCAACCTATTTAATATTAAATATAAATTCAGTTCCTTCTACAGTATGTCACAAAAGTGAGTACACCCCTCACATCTCTGCAGATAATTAGTTATATCTTTTTATAGGACAACACTGCATAAATGACTCTTTGACACAATGAAGAGTAGTCAGTGTAAAGTTTGTATAGCAGTGCAAATTTATTGTCCCCTCAAAATAACTAAAAATACAGCCAATAATAGCTGAACCCCTGGCAATTATATATAAATATATAATTTTACATGAAATGCAATATATTTTAATAGATTAATGAATCTTTTACAGTTAAACATATTGTTTGGTATTCTTCAGTGAAATTAAACAGGATTCAATGTATGAAAGAGCTTCATAGAAATCTTACTGCTTTTTAAAATTGAAATTACAACAGATTTAAACTGTGAAATTTACAAGTTATTTTGTAATGTTGTTTTCATTTATCCGAAACATAGAACATAGTTCCAAGTACATAGGACTCCCAAGATATCTGGCCCACAAGCAGCACAGTCACTTTCGCTTTTAAGCCAGTGCAAGGTTACATCAGGTTACATTCTTCTTGTGTGAGTTGATTCTGTTTGTGCGCCAGTAGAGACACCCATTGCTAAACAACCAGGCTAAACCACGCCCCTCCACTCACATATTCACATATATTCACCATAATTCTCTATGTCCATTTATCTAAGGCAAATTTATTTACAAAATGCTTGCCTACATAAATAGGTTTTTAGCCTAGACTTAAACACGGAGACTGCGTCTGAGTCCCGAACACTGTGTGGAAGATTATTCCATAACTTTGGGGCTTTGTAAGAAAAAGCTCTGCCCCCTGCTGTAGTTTTTTTTATAATACATGGAACTGACAAGCAGCCTGCATCCTTTGATCGAAGTAGGCGTGGCGGATCGTAAGACACTAGCAGTTCACTCAGATCCTGCAGCGCGAGACCGTTTAATGCTTTATATGTCGTCAATAGTAGTATTTTAAAATCAATGAGAAATTTCACAGGGAGACAATGTAGTGAGGGTAAGATAGGAGTGATGTGCTCGTATGTTCTGGTTCTAGGGTTACTTTCGTTGCTGCATTCTGGACTAACAGAAGCTTGTTTATGCACCTAGTTGAACAACCAGACAGTAAGGCATTACAATAGTCCAAGCTAGAAGTGATAAAAGCATGAACTAATTTTATCACCTAAACGATTTTTCTGCATCACTAAACGATTTTACTGCATCGTTTAGTGACACTATATTTCTTATCTTGGCAATATTTCTGAGGTGAAAGAATGCTATCCTGGTAATATTATCTACATGTGCTTCAAATGAAAGGCTGGGATCTATAATCGAGGTCTTTCATTGTTGCACTTGATGGAACAGAAAGGCCATTTAAAGTTACAGTGTGATCATAAAGCTTGCTTCTAGCTGCTTGTGGTCCTATGACTAGAACCTCTGTATTATTAAGCAGAAGGAAGTTAATTACAAGCAGCTTAAAAGTTAATAACAATCTCTTATGTCCTGCACACATTGCTTAACTTTAGTAGGCTGTTTTTTCTCATCTGGTTTTGCTGAGACGTATAACTATGTGTCATCAGCATAACAATGAAACCTAACACCATGCTTATGAATTATGTTGCCCAGAGGAAGCATGTAAAGAGAAAAAAGCAGTGGGCCTAAAACTGAACCCTGTGGAACACCAAACTCCACTTTAGAACATGCAGAATGCTCACCATTTACAGTAAATCTACAAAATGATAACGATCAGTCATACAGGATCTGAGCAACGAGAGGGACGTTCCCTTAATTCCTACTACATTTTCAGGAGAATACTATGAGAAGACTATGATCAATAGTGTCAAAAGCTGCACTGAGGTCGAGTAACACAAGTATAGTAAATTGTGTTACTAGTAGGTAACCCTGATCAGAGGCCAATAGGAGGTCATTTACTACTTTAATACAGTAAGTGCTGTCTCTGTGCTGTGATGAGGCCTAAATCCTGACTGATACAATACATTTATGCCATTCATATGTAGATATGAACATAGTTGCTGTACTACCATCTTTTCCAGAAACTTAGAGATAAAGGGGAGGTTTGACATCGGCCTGTAATTGGACAGCTGACAAAGGTCAAGGTCAGGTTTCTTAATTAGCGGTTTAATAACTGCTAATTTAAAGGATTAGTGAAAAGCTATTTATTTTCAACAGGGGTTCTGTTATTGCTGGTACTATCTGCTTGAGAAAATGTGATGATTTTGAGGAGGAGATGAGTGAAATTAGTTAATTCTCTTTAAGGGGAGTAAAGTATTCTAGGTTTTGATCTGACATGGTTAGTTTAACATCTGTATAAATGTAACTTAAAATTGCTTGGTTTCAAAGCCTGATTTTTTTGCTTAAGATTTATAATTTTGTTATTGAAAAAGTTCATGCAGTCCTCACTACAGTAGGTTGTTTCTGCAGTGAATTTGTTTCTGCAATTTAGTTAATTTAGTTACAGTGTTAAATAAAAATCTAGGATTATTTTTGTTATTTTCAATAAGAGTGGTGAGATACGTTGATCTAGCATCACTGAGAGCTTTTTTATAGTTCAGGATGCTCTCCTTCTGTGCTATTTGAAATACTAGCAAGTTAGTTTGACGCCATTTGCATTTTAATTTTAGAGTGCTCTGTTTTAAAGTGCGTGTGTGGTCATTATACCAGGGAGCTCTGATCAGTTTCCTTTTAGCTGGAGCTACAGTACATTATCTAAGGTATAACGAAATGTTGACTCTAAATGTTCAGTCGCCTGATCGAGTTCTGTGGAGTCAGATGACGGGTCAATGAAAGTTGATAACTCTGGGAGATTATTGATAAAGCTGTGTGTTAGTTGATGTGAATGTGGTAGCGTGGTGCTGTGTGTACAGTATTACTATAACACACTTAAATTGAGACAACATAGTGATCTGAGATAACTTCAGACAGTGGAATCGTGGTTATATTTCTTATATTTAATCCGAAGGATAATATTAAATCTAAAGTGTGAACTGCTTTATGAGTGGGTCCTACTACACACTGATTTACTCCTACTGAGTCCAGTATGGACATAAATGCTGGTCTCAGGGGGTCACCTGAATTCTCAAAATGAACATTAAAGTCTCCAGCAATTAGCACTTTGTCTACAGAGATGACAAGGTTTGAGAGGAAATTTGCTACCTGAAATTACATTTAATGTTGCAGAACATCTTTAATGTAAGCAAGATGAAAGTTTAATTCCAACCTATTTAATATTCAAAATAAATTCAGTTCTTTCTATAATTATCTTTCACTGCAGGTAAAAGCTCAGCACAGTTTCTTTATTTCTTTATTTGTTAATTTACCGAAACACCTGAATGAATTTGAGGTCTTTTCATGACAGGACAGTGTCTAAAGTTCTATCCTGCTGATCAGAAGATAATGAATTAACATTTCCTTTCTTTCTTAAATAATATACATATTTTATTATGTTGAGAATTATTTTGATGCAGCTGTAGCTGGTGTATTACTTGCACTAACAGCAATGTTATGATGAATCTTGATGGAAACTGAATGATCTCATATAGAGAGTTTTAATGATTAAGAGTCACTGAGGTTTCAGTTTTAAAGTTGTTTGTATTTTTTGTATTTACAATATACACTATATGGTCAATATAGACAGTTCTATGTGTTTTTATTTATGTCTTGGAGACAAGATGACAAGATTTAATCTCCTTTTTATGTACAGTATAAACCTGTATATAATGTAGTGCTTATACAGATATTTTATTGTTTATTTATTGTTTACTATGTTCAACAAACTATGAATTGAATAGTTTGTGTTTCCTATATTATAACACTTATGTTGTGGTTTTTAAGGTGGCTTGAACTTTTTTAATGTGTTCCATAGGAGCCCAGTCTCAAGGCGCATCTCTTATCTAAATCCGTAGATGCCTTGGAAAAGCTGCTTCTGTTCTTCAGTCTGTTCCTTACAAGTTATGATCTAAAAATAGGGCAAATTTGTCATCAAACCTTAATTAGTCATTAAAGCCTTCAAACAAATTATTTTTAAACATTCCCAATGTCGTTTCAAATTAGTTTGTACTGTTCGATTACGATTAATTTTGACAATGTACAGTATTAGCAGAATGCATTGTTAACGATACAGGGGAGAGTTGTAACGTCACAGAGATATAATAAAATTCTCAGCGCCTCTTTTAAATAAATTCAGTAGCGATATCTTCTGGTCAGATGTGGGAACAGCACAAACTGAGAGTTCCCCGAGCAGGGAAATGAGCATTTAAATTACTGTATATCGACATTATATATAGCAAAGTTGATGTTAGAGGCAACAAAGGATGCCTTTTAAGGGGCTGGAAAAACATGTTAAACAGGAGTATGGACATTTTGCAAGTGTGAATTTGCAATTATTAACTAATGAATTGTTGTAACTGTGACATCGCAAAACTAAAATGTGAACATTAGGCATAAACTCACAAACAAAAAACAAACAAACATAAGCACGTCCATCATTAAGAGCATGTGACCAGTAGTAGTCTCTGGGAAGTGTAGTCCAGCACCATCCCAGCACTCCCATGGTATTGTCACAATGCTGTTCCCTTTCAAAAGCTACACTCGATGCTGCGTGAAAACGCTATGGGAACATCTCTTTGTTCTCCGGTTGTGAAGCCTGTGCATGTCAAAACCGCCGAATACCTCGGCTTATAACCTCTGCCAGGTATGACGACACCGAATAAGGTGCACCTGCAGGTTATAAATAGGAGTGAACCGGGAAACATCCTTAGATCTTTTTGTCTTTAGGACCACTTTGTGTTTGCGTGTGTGTGTGTGCAAGCGATAACAAACGCAAAAAAAAACAAAAAAAAAAGGAAAGAACAGCATTAACTCACTGATATGGCGGAGTTGCTTAAGAGATGCGTGCCTCCGTGCGCTAGATCTCTTTCGGAGGGCGATCTCCATGAATTTTGTCTTGAATGCTTGGGGGAAGAACACGCTTGCCTCGGGCTTTAGGGAGACCGTGAGTACTGTGATCTTCTCCCTATTAAGGTGCTTTGTGCGCGGCTCGCTTTCTTTAAAGAGAAACCGTGAGCCACGGCGCATTCCTGGGGCTCGCGTGCTGATCTGGCAAACGTGCACGAGACAGAATTCCACCTTTCTCTCGCGCTCTCTGTGGATCAGGAAGTTTTAGCTTCTTCTCTTCTTCCTCTCTCGCTTCCATGGAAGTAGCCTCCTCACAACGCTCCTCCAGTGCTGACAGAGCTTATGAAGAATTATTGGAGGTTATAACGCATGCGGTCGAACGATTGCATATCGACCGGCCGCAGAAGCGAGATTCCCCCAAGCGCTCGAGATTAGACAACAGGTTTCTGTCGGGTGGCCGGGGGATATTCATCGCGTGTTTTTGTGCCATCGACTTTGACTTATTTGAATATCGTTGATGTGAAATCACGCGGTTATATAATGATGCCCCAGATAGAAGAGACGCTTGCGGGCTATCTCTCTCCTGGGACATCATCCTCCCTGAAAAAGCCTACTCTCCTCTCCAAGCCGTGTAGATTGACATCTGCTTTGTTGGGGGAAAGCTTTTCAGGCAGGAGGTCAGGCTGGTGCTTCACTGCACACCATGGCGGTTTTGCAGGCCTACCAGGCTGACCTGCTGAAGGACCTGAGCACCGGCGGGGTTATTGATGACAGGGCGTTTGCAGAGTTGCGCCGAGCCACAGACCTGTCTCTCCGTGCAACCAAGCAGACAGCCCGTGCTGTGGGCCGTTCTATGGCTGTGATGGTATCCACAGAGAGGCATCTGTGGCTGAACCTCACGGGCATTCAGGATAAGGATCATGTTGTCCTCCTTGATGCCCCCGTCTCGCCTTCCGGCCTCTTTGGTGACGCTGTTAATTCCGTCGCCACTAGGTTTCAGAAGGCGAAGCTATATGAACAGACCTTAGGGAGGTTCCTTCCCTCGCCGTGCTCAAGAATTGGGACCGTTGGCCACCCGGTCCCGGCCAGGTCTTGCCCCTATCAGGCGTAAGGTGCAGAAGGAGAGCATGACCAGCCGTGCACCCCCTCGTAAAGAACTAAACAAAACTGGGCCTTCTCCCTGGCACTCCCAGGAGGCCGGTGTTCAATCCCAGCCACCACTGGTGTTTCGGGGAGTGCCGGTCTCCAGCGAAATGTTGGGTGTTCGGTCATCTCCTGCCACACTTCAGGATACCCAACACCTAACACCCCCCCATCCAGCCGAAATGTCAAAGCTCGTGCCCCTTTCGGAGAAGCTGGCAGCGTGGAAACTACTGACAGGCATATCTCCTGGGGTACAAAGGACTGTAGCCACATTTAGCAAACATTTAGTTTGGACATCGTCCTCCGCGTTTCAACGGCGTGGTCTCCACTTCCGTGAAACCGGACAGAGTACATCTGCTGGCCCAGTAGTTACAGACTCTGCTGGGCAAAGGGGCCATAGAACATGTTCCCCTCCCAGACAGAGAGTCCGGCTACTACACTCGATACTTTTTGGTGCCCAAGAGAGATGAAGGGTTGCGTCTGATCTTGGATCTTCGCGCCTTGAACAGCTATCTCAGGAAATCCAGATTCAAAATGTTGACTGTCAAAATGATTGTTCCTCAGATCCAACTAGAGGATTGGTTTGTGACAATCGATCTCAAGGATGCATATTTCCATATAGAAATATTGCCACAGCAATAATCAGTTCCTGAGGTTCGCTTTCGGGGGCAAAGCTTACCAGTATCGGGTCCTTCCATTTGGCCTAGCTCTGTCACCCCGCACATATACAAAATGCATGGATGCAGCCCTGGCTCCTTTATGACTCCAGGGCATCCGTATTTTGAATTACATAGACGACTGGCTGATTCTGGCCCAGTCTCAGGAGCTAGCGCTTCGACATCGAAATGTCGTCCTAGCCCATCTCCATTCTTTAGGATTGAGACTCAACGCCACAAAGAGCGTTCTCTTTCCTGTTCAGAGGACAACATATTTAGGTGTCACATGGGATTCGGTCACAATGCGGGCACAGCTATCTCCTGCCCATGTCGAATCCATTCTCAACACCCTGAAGGAAAGCAAGCTAGGCCAGAAGGTCACTGTTCATCACTTTCAGAAATCTCTAGGCCTCATGGCAGCAGCGTCCACGGTGATACCTTTGGGCACATGAGAGCGTTTCAGCTGTGGCTAAGAGCCAGGGGGTTTCATTCAAAGGCCAATCCCCAGAGGCTAATAAGGGTTACGCAACGGAGGCTTCATAATCGCTAGGGTGCATACCCGCCCGAGCTCTGGAACCTTCACGTTTGGCCCCTGAGGGGGACCAACTAAGACATGCTGGTCATCCAGCGAGCGTAATTGAAACCATTTTAAGTGCCAAAAAAGGCTCCCTCCATTAGAAGAACGTATGCCCTCAAATGGAGTGTACTTGAAAATTAGTGCATGGCAAGACATGTAGACCCAGTTCACTGCCAGATTGTTTCAGTGCTGGAGTTTCTGCAAGAAAAGTTGTCCTCAGGCTTTTGCCCTAGTACTCTCAGAACATACGTAGCCGCTATTTCGGCTTGTCATGCTCTGACCGATGGGGTTTCTGTGGGGAAGCACCATTTAGTTGCCCGTTTTATTTGTGGAGTTAAACGGTTGAGGCCGCCCACTAGAGCGACGGTCCCTTTATTTGACTTAGCTATTCGAAGGCCTGGCTGACACCCCTTTCGAACCACTAGAGTCAGCGCCTGTCAGGCTTCTGTCTCTTAAGATGGTTTTTCTTATGGCTATTACTTCTTTGAAGAGGATTGGGGATCTGCAGGCTCTGTCAGTCTCCTCATCCTGCCTAGACTTTGCCCCTGGGCTAGTCAAAGCTATTCTGCATCCTCACCTGAACTATCTTCCCAAGGTTCCATTCTCGACCATGCATCCAGTTGTTCTCGAAGCCTTCTGTCCTCCGCCTTTCACAGCTCCAGAGCAGGAAAGACTTCACTTACGGTGTCCAGTATGTGCTCTTCAGATTTACGTCTACCGCACTAGCCAGTGGCGTAAGTCAGAGCAGCTCTTTATTTGCCATGGGGGTCGCAACCGGGGGGCAGCCGCCACTAGACAGACTCTGCCTCATCAATTGCCTTGGCAAGAGGCATCCCCCTGCAGCAGGTGTGTGATGCGGCGTGCTGGTCCTCTCCACACACGTTTGTTAGATTTTATAGTCTGGATGTCAATGCTACTCCGGGCTCGCGGATCCTTGAGTCAGCATCCCAGAGCTAGGTCTGAGACCTCCTTGCCTATTGTGCGCACACGCTACACAACCTGCGGGTCCAGACACTTGCAGTGCGGCGGTGTTGGTATTCTTGTTCCCATCGAGTGTAGCTTTTGAAAGGGAACATCTCAGGTTACTTGGCTATAACCCTGTTCCCTGATAAAGCGGGAACAAGATGCTGCGTTCCGATGCCGCACTGCTGGCGTGCCTGGACGTCCTTCAGACAAAATTGACTTGAGGATGTTTCCGGTTCACTCCTATTTATAACCTGCAGGTGCACCTTATTCAGTGACGTCATGCCTGGCAGAGGTTATAAGCCGAAGTATTCGGCAGTTTTGACATGCACAGGCTTCACAACCGGAGAACAAAGAGATGTTCCCATAGCATTTTCACGCAGCATCTTGTTCCAGCTTTATCAGGGAATAGGGTTACAGCCAAGTAACCCGAGACATTTTCTGCTCATGTGCATCTCCAGTTCATGTTTTGGTGATCTTCAGGGAATTTATTACATTTTTCTACACTTGCAATATGAAAACCAGTTTCACATCTGATGTTTTTAAATCAAAACCAGGCCTCTCTCTGAAGTTAATATAAACTTATTTCACAAAATAAATGTGTAATAAACCTAAAGACAGATCACCAGACTAGTCTTTGGGTTTGAATTAACATTTGTCCATTTGCTAAAGCTTTTCTTCAATGTGAGATGAAGGTTTAAGAGCTCAAACAATGTCAGTTTGGATGAGTTGGGATTCAAACTAACAATCTTCTGATGTGTGAGTGTTAACCAACGATCCACCACAACTAGCTCCCGATGATTCAGTTACATGTATCAATCTATCAAACCTTGCACCAAACTGAATCAATATTTTATACTATGCATGATATAATATTTTGCAGTAAACATTTCACAGTTGTATATTATAAATATAAATGTTATAAATCTTTACAAAAACTTTAATGTAAACTTTACAGAAACTTTTGTTCAAGTAGGTATCAATTAGATTAGTTCAATTTAGCAACCAGTTACTCCAGTTTAGCATCCAATCAAGTTCATCAATGCTAAAATAAACTAATTAGGGTTTTAATTAAACCGATATATAACATGCAGTGATATTCCCATGCTACACAATTTAGTTAGGATTGTCCATTTGTGTTCATGATGTATATTTGTGATTGAAGATAGGTAAGACTGCATAGTTGAACTAGCAGATAAAATGTTTCATGATGGAGTAAGCAATGGGTTATAACAAGTCATTTTTCCTTCTTACAATAAAAAGCGCATCTTGTTTCTTTGCTAATGCCAGAGCAGCCACTGATTTCATAATTGGCTAGGCAGAAAGTTAATCTCTATTTAATGCTATACATTAGTTGTAAATTTTATATTATATTTCTTGTTAATTAAGTAAAAGTCATAGTGCCCTTTTACAGAAAGAAGGGTTAATGTGTGTGTCAAGTAGACTTTTATTGTCATTCCAACCATATACAGTACAGTACACAGTGAAACGAAACAACGTTCCTCCTGGACCAAGGTGCTACATACATGCAACACAAATTTACAACATAAATTAACAGAACTAGCTAGTTACCTAAGAGACCTAATTAGCTAATTCGCTTTTTATAGAATTTTGTGGCAGTCAGTAAATTTATAAATCAGCTGTGACTTGAATATTATTGTTAATTGTGCATCTAGATTGAAATAATTACTAAACTACACAAACTACACAAAAGATAATTGCTAATGACATTTTCGTAAGCAAGATTTTTTTGTTTGGTTTTGCTCTTAAATAAACATAAACAATTGTCATAAATAATTAAAACAAGCATGACATTTAAACCAAGAACGTTAAAAGAAAGCATGAAAGACATTGAATGATGTCATGCTCTCCAAAAACTCAGATTTCTTTGTTCTGTACTGCATTTTATGTAGTTTATATAATAAGTAGTGTTACATATAGAAATGACTGTAAAAAAATTTTTTTTTTTTATTTCTTTGTATCAGATAGCTCATGTGTATGGCTCTAGTAAAGAACGCTGAAGATTAGCCAATGCAGGTGGACATACAGGTCAGGGGTAGCTCAGTGGTAACATTAGCACCACCACACCACAACTGTTGGGTCCTTAAGCAAGACCCTTAACCCTCAACTGCTCATATGTATGATGAAGGGTGTCTGCCAAATGCAGGAAATGTAATATATATGGCAAACATTCTCAACAACAACATCAGGCAGTCTGCAGAGAAACTTGGCCTTAGGCACCAGTGGACATTCCTGCATGACAACGACCCAAAACACACAGCAAAAGTGGTGAAGGAATGGTTAGCAGACAAATACATTAAGTGTATTCTTTTGCAGTGGCCCTGCCAGAGTCCTAACTTAAATCCAATTGAGAATCTGTGGAGGGAGCTAAAGATCAGGGTGATGGCAAGGAGACACTCCAAGCTGAAAAAGTTGGAGCTCAGCGCTAAAGATGAATGAGCAAAAATACCAGTGGAGCCATGCGAAAAGTTGGTCAGCAATTATAGGAAGCGTTTGATTGCTGTAATGGCCAATAAAGGCTTTTCTATTGATCATTGAGAAGGGTTTGAATCATTTTGGACATGCCACTTTTTATACAAATGTAAATAAAAGATGAGTAATATTTGTTCATCTTATTATCTTCCATGTCATTTTTAATTAAGAAAAAACTTGCTGGTTAAATAAAAGTAATTTTAAATCAGAATATCATATATACAGAATATATAAAGGCTATAACATACTCTGGTAATATTAGGCTTGTTTTAGTTTCTGAAGCTGTGGTTGCTTTTTTGTCTGTTGTTGGCAAGCATGAGATCAAGGTGGTTTTCTTGATATCAAAACGTTCACACCCTCAGTGGCGATTTACATGCTACGCAGTTACAGACAAATCCAACCCGAAATAACTTACTAACAACAGATCATAAAATAATGTAAGTAATTTCTTCTCATATTAAATATTTTATAAAAAAGTATTTAATACTTATTTATTTTTTATTACGAATAAAATTGTTGTAGTTTTTGAAGCTGAGTTTTATCGTTTAGTTCTGTTACAAAACAAGTGCTTAATCCAAATGAAAGCATTAAAGCTTGAACAAGTTTGTATTAAGAACTCAATAACATGAGAATTTCTTTTAGACTTTTGGAAAGTCAGCCAATATTTCTTAGAGATTCTCACACGTCCAAGATTATTAGACAAGTTCGTAGTTTTGTGTTTACTATTAATCTCCTAATCTCTTAATAAAATATTCAAGCATGAAGACATGGAGGCGCATGCTGTTACAGGAAAGTTATTATATACGTATTATATTATATGTATATTATATTTTATTATTTCTTTGTGTATTCATGTGAACACCAGAGTCTATTTTATTTGTGTTTAAAACAATACTAGCAGCCTAAGCAAAAAGGTTTTAAGTAGCAATTCCTGATTAATTCTGTATAATAGTGTGTCCTTGTTCAATAATAACCTGTATTATCAATAAAATACTTACTACCCTTGCCCTGTTAAACCTTTACAACCTGGAGCTAAATAAAATGGGATTAGGATGTTATTTCATAATTTTACAAACAGTCGCCCATAATATTGACATAATATAGTGTTGTGGTGCAAAAAAAAATGTAGTTTGGAAAACAATTTACAAATAAAAATTAAGTTGAAGTGAAACAAAATTATAGGCCTGGTGTAACTTGTTCCTGTCAGAACTCACACAGTTAGTTAAAAATTATTATTATTTTTTTTAAAAGCATCCTCCTAACCTACTCACAGACTTCTGGGGATGCCATTCTCTAAGCAGAGTCATGGTTGTGCCATATTATTTCTATTGTTTTATAATGAATTTAATTATGTTCTGTACAATGTTTTTGGATATTTTCCCCTTTCTTTTCCAATACTATGTCTCAAGTGGCTTCTCATATCTCCTTAGTCATCAGGATGATGATTCTTTAGGTTTTCTCTCTAACAAATTCTGGTGCCTTTCCAGAACAGGTGTATTTAAGATCATTTGAAATTTTAACTGCACACATGTAATTCAACTAATTCAACTAATTATGTGCTCCCCAAATGAGTTCCCCCGTCCCTCCACACTCAAACATAATATCATGAGCTATTGTGTGTGTTAAATCACAGTTAATTCTATTTTAGCTCCAGATTTTACACTACAATACAAAGTACATGTAAAAAATCTATTTGGTTATTTAGTTACATTTGGGTCGATTTACTGAGATTTGCTTTTATGAACAGGACTTGATCTTGATCACAGTTCTCAAATAATCACATTTTTGACAGACATTTTGGCAAAGAATTGCCTTGCACCAAACTGAATCAATATTTTATACTATGCATGATATTATAATATTTTGCAGTAAACATTTCACAGTTGTATATTATAAATATAAATGTTATAAATCTTTACAAAAACTTTAATGTAAACTTTACAGAAACTTTTGTTCAAGTAGGTATCAATTAGATTAGTTCAATTTAGCAACCAGTTACTCCGGTTTAGCATCCAATCAAGTTCATCAATGCTAAAATAAACTAATTAGGGTTTTAATTAAACCGATATATAACATGCAGTGATATTCCCATGCTACACAATTTAGTTAGGATTGTCCATTTGTGTTCATGATGTGTATTTGTGATTGAAGATAGGTAAGACTGCATAGTTGAACTAGCAGATAAAATGTTTCATGATGGAGTAAGCAATGGGTTATAACAAGTCATTTTTCCTTCTTACAATAAAAAGCGCATCTTGTTTCTTTGCTAATGCCAGAGCAGTCACTGATTTCATAATTGGCTAGGCAGAAAGTTAATCTCTATTTAATGCTATACATTAGTTGTAAATTTTATATTATATTTCTTGTTAATTAAGTAAAAGTCATAGTGCCCTTTTACAGAAAGAAGGGTTAATGTGTGTGTCAAGTAGACTTTTATTGTCATTCCAACCATATACAGTACAGTACACAGTGAAACGAAACAACGTTCCTCCTGGACCAAGGTGCTACATACATGCAACACAAATTTACAACATAAATTAACAGAACTAGCTAGTTACCTAAGAGACCTAATTAGCTAATTCGCTTTTTATAGAATTTTGTGGCAGTCAGTAAATTTATAAATCAGCTGTGACTTGAATATTATTGTTAATTGTGCATCTAGATTGAAATAATTACTAAACTACACAAACTACACAAAAGATAATTGCTAATGACATTTTCGTAAGCAAGATTTTTTTTGTTTGGTTTTGCTCTTAAATAAATATAAACAATTGTCATAAATAATTAAATCAAGCATGACATTTAAACCAAGAACGTTAAAAGAAAGCATGAAAGACATTGAATGATATCATGCTCTCCAAAAACTCAGATTTCTTTGTTCTGTACTGCATTTTATGTAGTTTATATAATAAGTAGTGTTACATATAGAAATGACTGTAAAAAAAAATTTTATTTTATTTCTTTGTATCAGATAGCTCATGTGTATGGCTCTAGTAAAGAACGCTGAAGATTAGCCAATGCAGGTGGACATACAGGTCAGGGATAGCTCAGTGGTAACATTAGCACCACCACACCACAACTGTTGGGTCCTTAAGCAAGACCCTTAACCCTCAACTGCTCATATGTATGATGAAGGGTGTCTGCCAAATGCAGGAAATGTAATATATATGGCAAACATTCTCAACAACAACATCAGGCAGTCTGCAGAGAAACTTGGCCTTAGGCACCAGTGGACATTCCTGCATGACAACGACCCAAAACACACAGCAAAAGTGGTGAAGGAATGGTTAGCAGACAAATACATTAAGTGTATTCTTTTGCAGTGGCCCTGCCAGAGTCCTAACTTAAATCCAATTGAGAATCTGTGGAGGGAGCTAAAGATCAGGGTGATGGCAAGGAGACCCTCCAACCTGAAAAAGTTGAAGCTCAGCGCTAAAGATGAATGAGCAAAAATACCAGTGGAGCCATGCGAAAAGTTGGTCAGCAATTATAGGAAGCGTTTGATTGCTGTAATGGCCAATAAAGGCTTTTCTATTGATCATTTAGAAGGGTTTGAATCATTTTGGACATGCCACTTTTTATACAAATGTAAATAAAAGATGAGTAATATTTGTTCATCTTATTATCTTCCATGTCATTTTTAATTAAGAAAAAACTTGCTGGTTAAATAAAAGTAATTTTAAATCAGAATATCATATATACAGAATATATAAAGGCTATAACATACTCTGGTAATATTAGGCTTGTTTTAGTTTCTAAAGCTGTGGTTGCTTTTTTGTCTGTTGTTGGCAACCATGAGATCAAGGTGGTTTTCTTGATATCAAAACGTTCACACCCTCAGTGGCGATTTACATGCTACGCAGTTACAGACAAATCCAACCCGAAATAACTTACTTTACAACAGATCATAAAATAATGTAAGTAATTTCTTCTCATATTAAATATTTTATAAAAAAGTATTTAATACTTATTTATTTTTTATTACGAATAAAATTGTTGTAGTTTTTGAAGCTGAGTTTTATCGTTTAGTTCTGTTACAAAACAAGTGCTTAATCCAAATGAAAGCATTAAAGCTTGAACAAGTTTGTATTAAGAACTCAATAACATGAGAATTTCTTTTAGACTTTTGGAAAGTCAGCCAATATTTCTTAGAGATTCTCACACGTCCAAGATTATTAGACAAGTTCGTAGTTTTGTGTTTACTATTAATCTCCTAATCTCTTAATAAAATATTCAAGCATGAAGACATGGAGGCGCATGCTGTTACAGGAAAGTTATTATATACGTATTATATTATATGTATATTATATTTTATTATTTCTTTGTGTATTCATGTGAACACCAGAGTCTATTTTATTTGTGTTTAAAACAATACTAGCAGCCTAAGCAAAAAGGTTTTAAGTAGCAATTCCTGATTAATTCTGTATAATAGTGTGTCCTTGTTCAATAATAACCTGTATTATCAATAAAATACTTACTACCCTTGCCCTGTTAAACCTTTACAACCTGGAGCTAAATAAAATGGGATTAGGATGTTATTTCATAATTTTACAAACAGTCGCCCATAATATTGACATAATATAGTGTTGTGGTGCAAAAAAAAATGTAGTTTGGAAAACAATTTACAAATAAAAATTAAGTTGAAGTGAAACAAAATTATAGGCCTGGTGTAACTTGTTCCTGTCAGAACTCACACAGTTAGTTAAAAATTATTATTATTTTTTTTAAAAGCATCCTCCTAACCTACTCACAGACTTCTGGGGATGCCATTCTCTAAGCAGAGTCATGGTTGTGCCATATTATTTCTATTGTTTTATAATGAATTTAATTATGTTCTGTACAATGTTTTTGGATATTTTCCCCTTTCTTTTCCAATACTATGTCTCAAGTGACTTCTCATAGCTCCTTAGTCATCAGGATGATGATTCTTTAGTTTTTCTCTCTAACAAATTCTGGTGCCTTTCCAGAACAGGTGTATTTAAGATCATTTGAAATTTTAACTGCACACATGTAATTCAACTAATTCAACTAATTATGTGCTCCCCAAATGAGTTCCCCCGTCCCTCCACACTCAAACATAATATCATGAGCTATTGTGTGTGTTAAATCACAGTTAATTCTATTTTAGCTCCAGATTTTACACTACAATACAAAGTACATGTAAAAAATCTATTTGGTTATTTAGTTACATTTGGGTCGATTTACTGAGATTTGCTTTTATGAACAGGACTTGATCTTGATCACAATTCTCAAATAATCACATTTTTGACAGACATTCAAAGTGAGACGTACATGGCAGCTGGATAAACTTCAACAGCTTTAATACAGTCATGGCAAGTGGAATCTCAGCAACGGCTCCAGGTTAGGTTTCTCTGAAATGACTGTGTATAATAATATTTGCAGATTAAGAACAGGAGTATAATTCAAAACTTTTGTTGTGGTTTTGTCTTAAATATGGAGACCCATCTTCTCTTTCAGAACGAAGGATTGTACTGCTGGGAAAAGCTGGAGCAGGAAAGGACAGATTAGTCAGACTCATCCTGGGAGACACAAAGCTTAAGGAAGAGTGTGAAGAGTGCTCTGTATATGAAGGTGAACATGCAGGAAGGAAGGTCTGCATAGTGGACGCACCAGGATGGGACAGTACAAGTATAGACAAAACTGCAAAGAAAATTAAGAATGAAATCACCCGGAGCATGACACTTTGTGCTCCAGGTCCCCATGCTCTAATTCTGGTGTTGTCCATAAACACTGATGATCTACCATCTGTAAATGAGCTTAAATCAGCATGGCAACATATGGAGCTTCTCTCTGAGAGAGTCTGGAATTACACTATGGTGCTTTTCTTATGTGATGGAGATGTGGAGGAGTCCACAATGAATGATCACATTCAGAACGCAGAAAAACTCCTGCAAAAGTGCAGAGGCAGACATTACGTTATGCGGCAGAAGAATTTAGAAACTGAAGTCAATGAATTCCTTAAAGAGATAGACAGCATGGTGGAAGAAAATATCAGAAACAGCAAGGTGAAAGAATCGAGTGATTTCTTCCTTCCACAGGTTTACTATGACATTATGCAAAGCAAAATGCCAGACAATGAAGATCCACAGAAAAACACAGATAAAAGACAGAATGAGGACAAGTCAGAGGGGACAGTTGTGCTTAGGCGGAGACGTGGAAGCCTCCAAGAGATAAAGCCTAATAGTAAGTATAACTTACTTAAATATGGTACATCAGGCATCAGTTAAAAGAGAAAAAAAAATGTCAATAAATTTAAGAAATATCTAAATGTTAAGTGCTATGGTTTCTTTACTAAATATTTCTAGTGACCGAACAATCAGGAGGTTCAGACAGTCACAAAGATGGAACAACGGGCAAGAATGAGGACCAGCTGATCCTGATGGCCTTCATGGGCTCTCTCATAGGCTCAGTAGCCGGACTCCAATCTGGAATAATGGGTGCAGCTGTGTGGATTGTTTTTTTGTTGTTCTTAATGCGCCTCAGTTTGTGGCTTGTCAAATTAATAACATAACCACAACATCAAAACCTGGGACATTCCTCGCTATGGAAAAAATCAGCAACTGAGTCAATTTTGCTTGGGGATTGTCTTTTTTCTTTTTTTTTTGTAGGACATTCAGCATCATTATGGTAGGAAGGTTACAGCTACTTTCATAATAATCTAGTGTCAGTACCCATCATTGATGGTTAAAGAGTTTGTAGAAATAGTTAAAAGACTATTATAAAAAAAAGCTGATCAGCAGCTGACACATAACTGCCCATAACTTCTCTTCTACTCAACATTTTGATTTAATTCATTGTACAACGTTCCGATTTCAAGGATTGCACATCCCATTTACTGAAGTAAGCCATGCTGTGTCGCACTTTTGTTTGTGTTTGCTGAGGATTGTCGAAGTTTCTAGATGCTGTCGTTTCCGTTTCTTCTGCATACTGCTGAGTGACACATATAGCCACACCCACCTCAAGAAAAAAAAAAAAAACAGACATACAGACATCCATCCATGTTTAACCGCTTATCCGAAATGGGGTCGTGGACACACAGACATACAGACAAATGCTGGTTTCAGGTCCTCAATTGTATGAAAGGTAAAGATATCACAGAAATAACTCTGAGTACATTGTCCACGCAAAACCTTTTTATTTATATAGACAAGTGTTTTTGATAAGGAAAGAGTTTGTAGAAATAGTTAAAAGATCTGAATAATCAGAACTAATAACATCTCTGATTAAGAATAGAAGCAAGATCTAAGCAATTAAATACAGTGGAACTTCGAGCTTCAAGTAACACAGTTTGCGAGTGTTCCGCAATTAAAAGATTTTTAATAAATTTTGACTTGAAAAACGAGTACTGAGTATCATGTAGCACGCATGCGCTTCTTGTTTTGATGCTGAGCGTCACGTGATCACAACCAAGCCAATGGTTTCTGTTTCTTGCGCTGCGGAATTGTGGGTAATCATCTCCCCTGCTCAGTCTTAGTGCTCGTCTCTCAGACGTGTACTGTTTATTATAACACTGTGACCATGTGCGTGTGCGTAAAACATATTTTATTTTGTGTCTGTATGCATGTGTGTACAGCGTGCGTATAAAGCAAAAGAAAGTCTCATTTGAGAGATTAAAGATCCATTTTCTCTCTATATATCAGCCTGCAAACCCACACACACAGACCCCTCCTCTTTGCGCCTCTCACACACACACTAACGAAAACACTATTCTGTCGTGATTCTTTTCAAAGGTAAAGTGCAGGTTAATTTGTTTTATTTTTATTTTACGCCATTGATTCCATTTGTGTGTCGCTCAATCGAGTGTCATTAGAGAGATTTCTTTTCCGATAAAACAGTGTTTCTGTTGTGTGTGTGCGTGTGTGTGAAAGTCAAATAAGAGTGGAGGAAGTTTAACTGTGTAAGACGAGAAGAGGGAGAGGGGAGGGGCTCCTTATTTTAGCTTCACACACACAAACACACACACACACACACACACACACACACACACAGCGCCTGCCGGGGGCGGGGGGGCTGTGGAACAAATTATTTCCCATTACTTCTTATGGGAAAATTCAATATGGTTTACGAGTGTTTTGAAATATTAGCCCACTTCTGGAACAAATTATGTTCATAATCCAAGGTTTCACTGTACTGGAAAACATCACCTGGTTTTATTACAATAAAGCTGCACAGTGACAGTGAGACTGGGCCCAGATTTCTGTTCTTGGCTGACAGGAGAGGAAGTTGATGAGGCCTGTTGTTGTAGTCTGTCTGCTTCAAATTTGATGAATTGTGCATTCTGAGACGTGGTTATTTGAGTTAGCTTAAACAAGACATTACACAAAGAACTCTAGCTATTTGGATGTTTTTTTTCTTTCTTTCTTTCTTTCTTTCTTTTTGTACCATTCTGTGCAAACTCTAGAATGAACTGTGTGTGGAAAATTCCAGATCACCAGCGTCTGACAAGTCACTGAGATCACATTGTCTCCACATTCTGATGTTTGTTGTGAACTGTAAATGAAACTTTGGATCTGTATCTGCATAAGTCAATGCATTCAATGCCATGGCTTTGCTATTGAATAATTACAGGAATGAGCAGGTAGGGGACTCCGAGTGGCGCAGTGGTAAAGCGCTCGCCCTATCATCCGGAGATCGCGTGATTGATTCCCGGGTGATGCTGTACCCTCTCGCAGTCGGAGGTCTAGAGAGAGCTGATTGGCCGAGCTCTCTCAGAGGGGAGGGACGAGAGGTACTTAGTGCTCCCACATTAATTACGGCTCTACAGCCAATCAGGGGCATCTGTGAACTCACGCAAGCGGAAGGAGCAGATAGCGCTGTCCTCCGGGTGTGTTACGCCGTCCCCAAAGGTGTGTGAGCGAGCAGTTCGAAAATATGTGGTCAGCTGGCGTCACGTGGTTCGGAGGAAACACATGATAGTCTTCGGCCCTCCCAACTGAGTGGTAGTAGTAGCCTTAATGTGGGAGCCCCCTAGTGACGGGGAGGAATTGGACACGACTAAATTAGGGATAATACCTAATACAGTATGCCTCACATACTAAATCTTTTTTTGTTTCTTATAAATATTTTGTACATATTTCCATATAATTCATTATGTTAAATTCATATGAATTTATGTTATTAAACATCTTGTTCTTTTGCAAGGCTGCTTGTTTTATTATTTTTTTCACAGAGTGTGAGCTTTGCTATTGGAGCTGAGTAAAACAAAAACAAACTTTTTAATAATTTTTTACATTTTTTATATAATTATAAAAATATTAAATTATATTTGGATAAATGTCATTAACTGCACTGTCCACTTATCCTATAGCTATATAGGATCTCCTATTTAAGGAAAACCTTTATCATGAGCTACATTTCATGTGCAGCCAAACAAATCCCTGTCAGTAAATTGTTACTACTGAATGTATGTTGCATGAATGTTCATGTCATCATTTGAATTACAGCTGGCAGTACTGTCAGAGTGCTGACAAATTTAGGTTTGAGACTTCAGAGACAGAATATCATACCGGTCTGTTAGTCAGTTGCTCAAAATGATACATGACCGATAGGCAAGCAATATGAATGCACTCAGAAAAAACTTTAATATATAGCATTAAAATGAGGTTTTTATTTTTATTTTTTTAAATGTAGGTATAAAGAAAAAAAGAGATGTAGATGTGTAAATAGGGTTATTTAATGCTTAGGTAGCATGGAATAGAAAAAAAAAAATTAAATCTTACAGGAAAATATCTGTCACATCTGCCACAAATAAAAGCAGCACATTATGTAAATGACCACTTTTCAGACAAAAAAAAAACCTACAGGTGTGACGAAGTCCTCACAAGCACTGTGTCTGATTCTGTAGGATCTACAGTAAAACCAAGCAGCAAATAAAAACTGCACAACTTGTACCTAAGATTAAGATTATATTTTAAGCAAATAAGCTCTGTTTATAACTCACTTTCCTTCATTCTGATCTGCCTTTATTATTCTCATTCCCAGCCGTACCCCCAAGTTTGTATTAACCACTGTTGATCTGTCAATCAATGTGTTTTCCATGTCAGATTATCTGTTCCCTCTATGAAACAATCCTGGGGTTTTAAAAGGCGCAATATTCTTATTATAGAAATGAATACTACTATTAATATGTAATACCTTTAAATATTTTTTCCTTCATATGGTGCATAATACAGTTAAGGTGCTAGAATTAGGAGTTTGGGGAGAATGATATGGTTTATTTTTTGTTTGTTTGTTTGTTTGTTTGTTTGTTTGTTTGTTTGATTGATTGATTGATTGATTGATTGATTGATTGATTGATTGATTTTGGAACAGAGTGTGGTCTTTTAGTAGCTGTTTTCCTACATTTCACTTTTCACTAAATTAAAGTTTGTATAATTCTCGCTTATCCTGTTGCTTCTTGAGATTGTTAAAACTCTAACTTTGATGTATGTTCTAGATTCCTCACACTTCACAACATTTAAACAAGAAAAACAAAACGTCCATTAATGTAAAGAAAAATTACATTCATACATACAGTACATATGAATTTCAGATTAATTTTACTATTATCATATGACCATGACAAACACACATTCTTGCCTGGTTTTATTCTTTTGTGTATAGCAAATAGATATCGACCAATGGGTGAATAAATAAAGATAAACAATAGGTGTCAGAAAAACTGTGTTTCCATATAAACGTCCACATCGTACGTATCTTACATTATAACTTTTTACAAGTTTTACAAAATTTTGGTTTCTTTTTAACTTTATTTTACATTTTAAGATTTACATGCACATCCACTTGCTTCCTGCTGCTCACTGTTGAAGCTGATTGCCTTGGTAAAAGCAAACGGTTTTATTTAACTTTAAGGTAAAAGCAAACAAACAAACAAACAAATAAACAAATAAATAAATAAATAAATAAATACTTCATTGTTCTTGAGAAGTTTACTAATCCAGGCCACAGGTCTGCACTGTGTGAATTATGATAAATTTCATAACATCCTAACAAAAACAAAAAATTATTATTGCAGTAATATTGTATGATAAAACATTATTTTTTTTATAATAAATAATCTGTAGCACTAGCACTCCTCTAGATGTTAGCACATTGAGAAGTTGCAGGTGGTCTTCTTGATATCTTAGTAAAACGTTCACACCCTCAGTGGCGGTTTACATGCAGCGCAGTGACACAAATCCAACTCGAAATAACCTACTTTACTACAGATCATAAAAGAATGTAAGTCATTTCTTTTCATATTAAATATCTGACAAATACGTATTTCTTGTTTTTTTATTATCATTTTAGTTTTTAATAAAAAATATACTTGCCTGGTTTTAGTTTCAGTTTACATGGGAGATGTAATCACACTGCGTCGTTTAGTTCTGTTACACAACAAGTGCGTATTTCAAATGAAAACACCAGAGCTTGTAGAAGTTTTTATTTAAAACTCAATAATATGAGAATTTCTCTTAGACTTTTGGAAAATCAGCTCGAATTGCTCAGAGATTCTCACATGTGCAAGATTATTTGATGAAGTTTATAGTTTTGTGTTTATTATTAATCTATTAATCTCTTCAAGAAAACATGTTGTTACAGGAAAGTTTTATATTTTATATGTTGTTTAAGTGTTCCCTTTATTTTTTGAGCAGTGTATAATATAAAAAAATAACAAATGAAAGTTAAGTTGCAGTGAAAAACCAATAAATCAGGTCTGGTGCAACCCGTTCCTGTCAGAATTCACATGGTTAGTTAAAAAGCACCTCCTTTCCCACTGGCTTCTGGTGGATGCCATTCTCTAAGCAGAATTGTGGTTGTGCCACATTATTTCCATTGTTTAATAATTTATTTAATTGTGTTCTGCACAATATTTTAGATGATTTTTTTTTTACTATTCAAAACCATGTCCAAGATGTGTTTTCATATAGTAGAGCGGTCAGAGTCGTATATTTCAGAGTTGTGGCTGTAGATTTTGGAATCCAACTTGGACAAAACAGAATTACACACAAATCTTTTTTTCTTTTTTCTTTTTTTTTACCAAAGATTATTTTTGACAGTGATTTTATTCCATAATATAGCACCTTAGTCATTCTTTGCTCATTATTGTAGCTATTGTGTGACCTAAGATAAACTGTATACTACAGTACGTTCTATGATAAAACATTATCATTTTATGAAATACACTCTGTAGGACCTCTAGAGTTATAAACAGTCTTCTTGATATGTACACACCCTCAGTCACTTTTTTTTTTTTTTACATTTTAAGATTTATATGCACATCCACTTGCTTCCTGTGGCTCACTATTGAAGGTGATTGCACTTGGTAAAAGCAGAAAGTTTTATTTAACTTTAAGGTCAAACAAACAAACAAACAAACAAACAAACAAACAAATAAATAAATAAAACTTCATTGTTCTTGAGAAGTTTACTAATCAGGTCTGAAACAGGCCAACACTGTGTGAATTAAGATCAAATTCATAACATCCCAACAAAAACTTCAGTAATATTGTATGATAAAACGTTATTACTTTATGCAATAAATAAACTCTTGCAGATTGAGGAGTTGCAGGTGGTCTTCTTGATATCTTAGTAAAACGTTCACACCCTCAGTGGCGGTTTACATGCAGAGCAGTGACAGACAAATCCAACTGGAAATAACCTACTTTACAACAGATCATAAAAGAATGTAAGTCATTTCTTCACTTATTAAATATTTGACAAATACATATTTCTTGTTTTTTTTATTATCATTTTAGTTTTGGTTTGGTTTTAGTTTCAGTTTACATGGGAGATGTAATCACACTGTGTCGTTTAGTTCTGTTACACAACAAGTGCGTATTTCAAATGAAAACATCAGAGCTTGTACAAGTTTTTATTTAAATAATATGAGAATTTAAATAATATGAGAATTTCTCTTCATCAGACCGAATTGCTCAGAGGTTCTGACATGTGCAAGATTATTTGATAAGTTTATAGTTTTGTGTTTATTATTAATCGATTAATCTCTTATAAAATAGTAGATAGAAATATCGGCACATGTTGTTACAGGAACGTATTATATTTCCTGTAGCCACAAACAACTTAACAACATTTCTTTGTGTATTAATGTGAACACCAGAGTCTAATTCATTTGTGTTTAAAACAATACTAGTAGCCTAAGATAAAATAAAAAAGATTTGAAGTAGCAATTCCTGATTATTTCTGTATTATATTGTATCTTAGTTTAGTAATAACCAAATAAGATTAGGATGTTATGTTATACTAAGGGCACTGGTGGCTCAGTGGTACTGTACAATCGTGTGGCCAAGTTTTGAGAATTACATAAATATTGGAAATTGGAAAAGTTGCTGCTTAAGTTTTTATAATAGCAATTTGCATCTACTCCAGAATGTTATGAAGAGTGATCAGATGAATTGCATAGTCCTTCTTTGCCATGAAAATTAACTTAATCCCGAAAAACCTTTCCACTGCATTTCATTGCTGTCATTAAAGGACCTGCTGAGATCATTTCAGTAATCGTCTTTTTAACTCAGGTGAGAATGTTGACAAGCACAAGGCTGGAGATCATCATGTCAGGCTGATTGGGTTAGAATGGCAGACTTGACTTGTTAAAAGGAGGGTGATGCTTGAAATCATTGTTCTTTCATTGTTAACCATGTTAACCTGTGCCAAGAATGATTTGGTGACCTGCAAAGAAACGCTTACAGCCATCATTGCGTTGCATAAAAATGGCTTCACAGGCAAGGATATTGTGGCTACTAAGATTGCACCTAAATCAACAATTTATAGGATCATCAAGAACTTCAAGGAAAGAGGTTCAATTCTTGTTAAGTAGGCTTCAGGGCATCCAAGAAAGTCCAGCAAGCGCCAGGATCGTCTCCTAAAGAGGATTCAGCTGCGGGATCGGAGTGCCACCAGTGCAGAGCTGCTCAGGAATGGCAGCAGGCAGGTGTGAGCGCATCTGCACGCACAGTGAGGCGAAGACTTTTGGAAGATGGCCTGGTGTCAAGAAGGGCAGCAAAAAAGCCACTTCTCTCCAAAAAAAAACATCAGGGACTGATTGATCTTCTGCAAAAAGTATGGCGGATGGACTGCTGAAGTCATATTCTCGGATGAAGCCTCTTTCCGATTGTTTGGGGCATCTGGAAAAAGGCTTGTCCGGAGAAGAAAAGGTGAGCGCTACCATCAGTCCTGTGTCATGCTAACAGTAAAGCATCCTGAGACCATTCATGTGTGGGGTTGCTTCTCATCCAAGGGAGTGGGCTCACTCACAATTTTGCCCAAAAACACAGCCATGAATGAAGAATGGTACCAAAACACCCTCCAACAGCAACTTCTTCCAACAATCCAACAACAGTTTGGATTTAGTGTGGTTACACGAAGGTTTTATATTTCCTGTAGCCACAAACAACTCAACAACATTTCACTGTATATTAATGTGAACACCATAGTCTATGTCATTAGTGTTTAAAACAATACTAGTAGCCTAAGAAAAAATATTTTTTAAAGTAGCAATTCCTGATTATTTAAAGATTTAAAGTAGCAATTCCTGATTATTTCTGTATTATATTGTATCTTAGTTTAGTAATAACGAAATAAGATTAGGATGTTATGTTATACTAAGGGCACTGGTGACTCGGTAGTACTGTAGGTGTTTTAGCTGCCTCGCACCGCCATGGTCCAAGTTCGATCCCCGGCCAGGTTCGATTCCCGTCTCTGTGTGCATGGAGTTTGCATGTTCTCCCCATGCTTGGTGGGTTTCCTCCGGGTACTCCGGTTTCCTCCCACAGTCCAAAGACATGTAGGTTAGGTTAATTGGCGTTCCCAAATTGCCTGTAGTGTGTGAATGAGTGAGTGTATGTGTGTGTCTGTGCCCTGCGATGGATTGGCACCCTGTCCAGGTTGTACCCTGCCATGTGCCCTAAGTCTCCTGGGATAGGCTCCAGGCCCCCGTGACCCTGAATACAGGAATAAGCGGTATAGATGATGAGTGAGTGAGTGAGGAATAAAGTCCATGATAATATTGTGCTGAGATTTTTTTTTTGTTGGAAGAGTATTCTTAATCCAAAACAACAAATAATTTTTCTTTGCTGCAAAAGTCAGTACATTGAATAATCTCCTATGCATGATATTGACAATATGAGTATCTGGAAGGCCCAGAAGGAGGTACAGTACATAGGATCTAACTCGACAGGAACATCAAAAATAACACCCAGATCATCCACAATACTAGACCAATAACTCTGTAGTTTAACACCTGACGAAAAACAGCAGAGAAGGGTGCCATTCTCAGATTGACATTTACAACAGTTTGGGGATACATGGGGATCCATCATATTTTTGAGAACAGGTGTTGTGTGTATACGATGGAAAATATTAAACTGAGCAGATTTTAAACTACACAGTTGTGTAGTTACAAACTTCCTGCCAAACAGGCCTAAGTCTTGCTTAATAGCGTGAGAGGTAAGAGAGGATTTATAAAAAAGAATAAAAATAATAAAAAACAATATATAAAATATAAAACAGATAATAATAATAATAATTAAAAAAAACAATTACAAATGAACGTTAAGTGGCCTGGTGCGATCCGTTCCTGTCAGAATTCACACGGTTAGTTAAAAAGCACCTCCTTACTGACTTACCTCCATTCTCTAAGAAGAATTGTGGTTGTGCCATATTATTTCCAGTGTTTAATAATTAATTTAATTGTGTCTTGTACAACATTTTAGATAGTTTTTTACTATTCAAAACCATGTCCCTGTCATGAACTAACCGGAGATGAATCAGAAGACTAGCAGTTAGCCCTGTAGCGTGGATGGTAAACCCAAACGCGGAAGTAGCGCGAACAGGCAGGATAACCACGCTGGTTATTATTAGAACTCTCCCGAAGCGAGAGCAAGAGTTTACACAAATAAACCCGCGTTCTAAATACACACACCCAATCAGAAGCAATAACCCAAGAAAGTGAGTACTCACGTTTAGACGAGCGAGGCGTCGGCGATAGCATGGGCAAAACTCAATGACTGAGCAATGTGAGGCGCCATCTTGTTTCCTTTTATGCTTCCTGAAACCCGACCGTATTACTTCTGGGTCCTAGTGCCGGTCGTGTTACGAGTGTGCATGACAGTACCCCCCTGTCCAGGACCGACTCTCGACGGTCCTGGGGTGGAGGATACCCGACGACGGTAGTCCCGGATGAGTTCGGGGTCTAGGACAAACTGAGCCGGAATCCAAGATCGCTCCTCGGGACCGTAACCTTCCCAATCCACCAGGTACTGGAGAACTCGTTTGCTTGTCTCCATAGCCGTCGACACCGGCGAACCAACTGTTGGGCCGATGGTACTTCCACCTCCGGTTCTTGATGGTCGAACATCGGAGGTTGGAAGCCGTAGCATACCTCAAATGGGCTTAGGTTGGTGGCAGAGGACATGTGGAGGTTGTGAGACAGCTCAGCCCAAATGAGGTAGCGGGCCCAGGAGCACTGGCGATCAGCAATGAAGCATCTCAGGTAGCGCTCCAGTTGTTGGTTGGTTCGCTCTGTCTGACCGTTAGTCTGTGGATGGTAACCGGAGGACAGACTGCAGGTGGAATTGATAAGACGGCAGAAGGCCTTCCAGAACCGGGACGTGAACTGGGGCCCCCTGTCCGAGACGATCTCCTTTGGGAACCCATGCAGGCGGACTACGTGCTCTAATATCAGCTCGGCTGTCCTTTTAGCTGACAGGAGACCGGAGAGGGCCACCAGGTGAACAGCTTTGGAGAACCGGTCGACGGTGGTGAGGATGGTGTCTCTTCCTTCGGAAACCGGCAGGCCCGTGATGAAGTCAACGGCAATGTGTGTCCAGGGTCGGCGGGGAACCGGGAGTGGTTGAAGTTCCCCTGGCGAAGGTCGGTTGCTGTCCTTGGACCTGGCACACACTGTCGTCTTCCATTCATCACCCTCTCTGATGCGCACCAAGTTGTAGGCGCTCCGGAGGTCCAACTTAGTGAAGATGGTGGCACCAGAGAGGGCGTCCAGGGCAGAGTTGGTAAGAGGCAGTGGGTGTCGGTTTTTTATGGTGATATTATTGAGCCCACGGTAATCAACACAGGGACGTAGACTACCATCGCGTTTTTTCACGAAGAAGAACCCCGCAGCGGCAGGTGAGAAGGAGGGCCGGATGGTACCATGGCGAAGTCCACTGGAAACATACTCCTCCATCGCCTGCATCTCGGTGTTAGATAGTGAATAGAAGTGGCCGCGGGGTGGTGTCGCACCTGGCTGAAGATCGATTGCCAGATCGTATGAGCGATGAGGAGGTAGGTGGGTAGCGCGTCTCTTACAGAAGACTTCAGCCAGGTCCCGGTAGTCTAGCGGGATGTTGTCTGTGTCGACATCGGGGGCCTCGGACTCCCTGGAGCACATCCCAGCCTCGGCCCGTAGGCAGAGCTCGGTGCAGGTCGGCCCCCATTGTAGAATCCGATTTTGGGTCCATGATATAAGTGGGTCATGATGCAGCAGCCAAGGGTGTCCGAGGATGATGGGTGGTGATGAAATGGTGGTGGTGTAAAACTGAATCTGTTCCCGATGCTGGTTGATGATGAGGGTGATAGGCTGAGTTTGAAAGGAGATGGGGCTGGAGGAAAGAGGCCGACCGTCGACTGATGTAATGGTTACGGGCTGGGATAACGCCTCGATTTTTATTCCCAGTTTTTTGGCATATGAAGAGTCAATGAAGTTACCTGCTGCCCCGGAATCGACGAACGCGGTACTTCCGACCCGTTTGTGGCCAAACTGGAGGTGTACTTTTACCGTGAGACGGGAATCATTAGTCAGGGTGGTGGAGAGGGAGATGGGACCCGGTGAGCTACTCTCATCTCTCACCGGGGCTGCGCGTTTCCCGGCCGCAGAGGACAGATGGCTCGATGGTGTGCAGCGGATCCACAATACGCGCAGAGCCCCTTTCTAAAACGGCGTTCCCGTTTTGCAGCGGTTAAGGAGGCGCACCCTAATTGCATGGGTTCCCAGGCTCCCGGCACTCTGCCGTCCGGAGTGCAGAGTCTCCCCAGTCGGTCTGCACGGCGAGAGTGCGAAACTCCGCAGTGTAGCGGCTCACAGACGACCCTCCCTGCCGTAGATGATATAGCTTAGAGTCGGTCTCCACCTCAGCAGCCGGATGCTCAAAGGTGAGTTTAAGCTGACGGGTGAATTCTGTGTAGGAGTAGGCGACGTCTGAATCTGAACGAAGAACCGCCGTGGCCCACTCAGCAGTCTGTGGAGTATCTGGTGGAATTAAACTCAAACACAAGATCCAATGCAGTTAGAAAAACACTGCACTTCCCATCCGTGCCATGCCATTTGTCCGGTAAAGCTAGAAAAACATCAGAAGGTGGGGAGGGGGTTGGCGACGCAGCAGCCGCTGCGATGGGCATGGCAACAGCCGGCTGAGCGGCCGCCCCGCGGAGGGTCGCATTCTCCTGTCGCAGCTCCGCCACCTCGCGGCGCAAGACCGCGACGCCTTGGAGCTCCTTGCGGAGAGATGCGACTTCACCATGGAGCTGATTGATCAGCTTAGCATGCCGGTCAACCACATCGCAGAGGTGAGCAAACTCCGCTGGGTTTACTGCTGATGGCTCAGTCATTCTGTCATGAACTAACCGGAGATGAATCAGAAGACTAGCAGTTAGCCCTGTAGCGTGGATGGTAAACCCAAACGCGGAAGTAGCGCGAGCAGGCAGGATAACCACGCTGGTTATTATTAGAACTCTCCCGAAGCGAGAGCAAGAGTTTACACAAATAAACCCGCGTTCTAAATACACACACCCAATCAGAAGCGATAACCCAAGAAAGTGAGTACTCACGTTTAGACGAGCGAGGCGTCGGCGATAGCATGGGCAAAACTCAATGACTGAGCAATGTGAGGCTCCATCTTGTTTCCTTTTATGCTTCCTGAAACCCGACCGTATTACTTCTGGGTCCTAGTGCCGGTCGTGTTACGAGTGTGCATGACAGTCCAAGATGTTTTTTCTCAGCACCTTAGTCATCATGATGATGTTTCTTGATGTTTCTCTTTCTAACTAATTCTGGTACCTTTCCAGGACAGGTGTATTTGAGATCAGCTGAAATTTTTACTGTAACACACGTCATCTTCATTCAACTAACTATGTGCTCCCTAAATGAGTTCCCCGTCTCCCCAAACTCACACATACATTTATGGGCTGTTGTGTGTGTGTGTGTGTGTGTGTGTGTGTCCCTGTTTTAGCTCAAGGCTTTTATACTACAATGCCGTACGTGTGAAATATCATTAGGGTGAATATCAACTTTTCTTTTTTTTCATTTATATTGATTTGTTAAGATTTAATCTTAAATAATCACATTTTTCACAGAAATTCAAAGTGAGACTTACATGGCAGCTGGATAAACTTCACCAACTTTATACAATCATGGCACGTTCTTCAGGTTAGATAACTTTAAAATTAGTGTGTATAATAATATATAATAATAATAATAATAATAATAAATAATAATAAAATTAGCACTGTATAATGTTTGAATTGTATAATTCAAAAGCTCTGTTGTGTTTTGTACTATTGAAGAAGAAATCCATGATGAAGAGGAGACAGATAAGCTTAAACACAGACGTGGAAGCCTCTCAGCGTTACCTCCTAATAGTAAGCATAACTTACTATATCCATAACTTAAGCATCATATAATAAAGAAGATTTATGTCAATATTTTTAAGAAATACATAAATGTGAAATATTAAACGCCTTGGTTTCTTTACAAATTTTTCCAGTGACCAAACAAACAGAAGATTCAAAGAGTCAAACTGAGGCCTCAAAGAGCAAGAATCCGGACCAGTTTGACATAAAACCAGTAGTAGTGATCGTGATGGCTATAATGGGTGCTCTTATAGGCTCAGTAGTCGGAGGCCCATATGGAGAAGTCTGGGCAGGTGTGGGGATCGTCACTGGATTTGTTGTATCAATGCTCCTCAGTTGGTGGCTTGTCAAATTAATAACATAATCAAAAAAATCAAAACCAGGGAGATAATTTCAGTTCTTTTTATTACTTTTTTTTTACTTTTAAATCTTGAATCTACAATCTTGGGAGAGAGAAAGAGTGTTAGCACCTTAATATAAATTCCAAAAGGGAGACAGGAAGGTAGTGACAAGGAAGATTTAACACATTAACATCAGATCCACAAGTAAGAGAGGAAGAGAATAGTATTTGAAATCACGAAACAAACAGTGGTACTGTGTCATAATGGTTAACACTGAAGCCTCACACCTCCAGGGTTGAGGGTCCGATTCCTGCTTCAGGGCTTATGTGTGTGGAGTTTGCATGTTCTCCCTAAGCTCAGTAGGTTTCCTCTGTTTTTTTTTTTTTCAAGGCTAATTTTCATTCCCAAATTACCTGTAGTGTATGTGTGTGTGTATGTGTGTGTATGTGTGTGTGATTAATTGCCACTCTGTCCAGGATGTACCTTGCCTCGTGCTCTAAGGGTCCTGGGATGCATCCGTGATCCTGTACACAGGTCAAGCAGTATAGCAGATGCATGATTGAATGAATGAATGAATGAATTACTTTTTGCTCCTTTTGAAAAAAAAATTGCTGTTCATATATGTCTTTCATACTGTACTGTCCATTTATAATAAATATTTAACAATTTGCAAAAATAACAGTATGTGTACCGAAGTGATGATCTAAAAATATGACAAATCTGTCATCAAAACCTTCCAATAAATTCTTTTCAAACATTTCCCATGTCATATTTAGTTCATTTTGTTCTATTCGATCACAATTCATCTTGAAAATGTATAAGAAAAATGTGTTCTAAATAATACAACGAAGAGCTGTGATGTCATATACTGTAGTAGTGAAATCCTCAGTGCTACAACAGTTAAACAGGAAAAGTGTCCTTCACTGTAAAGTGACAATTAAAGGAATTTTAGGAATTTTATATTTATTTGACTCTCCTGTGACAAGCACACATTCTTGCAAGTTTGCAGTTTTTTCTTTATAGAGAATAGAAATTGAGTAGAAGGAGAATAAATAAACTATTACAGAAGGTGGCAGAAGAACTGTGTTTCCATCTTACACCAATCAACTTTTACAAATCACATTTTTAACAAAACTTTGGTAAGTGTTTTGTTGAAACTTTTCCCCCTCACAAATCCATCACATGTACGATTTACACGCACATCCACTTGCCTCCTGTTGCTCATTATTGTAGCTATTGTGTGACCTAAGATAAACTGTATACTACAGTACGTTCTATGATAAAACATTATCATTTTATGAAATACACTCTGTAGGACCTCTAGAGTTATAAACAGTCTTCTTGATATGTACACACCCTCAGTCACTTTTTTTTTTTTTTTTACATTTTAAGATTTATATGCACATCCACTTGCTTCCTGTGGCTCACTATTGAAGGTGATTGCACTTGGTAAAAGCAGAAAGTTTTATTTAACTTTAAAACAAAAACACAAACTAACAAACAAACAAATAAACAAACAAACAAATAAGTAAATAAATAAAATAATACTTCATTGTTCTTGAGAAGTTTAATAATCCAGTCCACAGGTCTGAAACAGGCCAACACTGTGTGAATTAAGATCAAATTCATAACATCCCAACAAAAACTTCAGTAATATTGTATGATAAAACGTTATTACTTTATGCAATAAATAAACTCTTGCAGATTGAGGAGTTGCAGGTGGTCTTCTTGATATCTTAGTAAAACGTTCACACCCTCAGTGGCGGTTTACATGCAGAGCAGTGACAGACAAATCCAACTGGAAATAACCTACTTTACTACAGATCATAAAAGAATGTAAGTCATTTCTTCACTTATTAAATATTTGACAAATACATATTTCTTGTTTTTTTATTATCATTTTAGTTTTTAATAAAAAAATTAATTGTTTGGTTTTAGTTTCAGTTTACATGGGAGATGTAATCACACTGCGTCGTTTAGTTCTGTTACACAACAAGTGTGTATTTCAAATGAAAACATCAGAGCTTGAGCAAGTTTTTATTTAAAACTCAATAATATGAGAATTTCTCTTAGACTTTTGGAAAATCAGCCCGAATTGCTCAGAGATTCTCACATGTGCAAGATTATTTGGTAAGTTTATAGTTTCATGTTTATTATTAATCGATTAATCTCTTATAAAAAATATTCAAGAAAACATCAAGGCATATGTTGTTACAGGAAAGTTTTATATTTCCTGTAGCCACAAACAACTCAACAACATTTCACTGTGTATTAATGTGAACACCAGAGTCTATTTCATTAGCGTTTAAAACAATACTAGTAGCCTAAGAAAAAAATTTAAAAGATTCTAAGTAGCAATTCCTGATTATTTCTGTATTATTATGTATCCTAGTTTAGTCATAACCAAATAAGATTAGGATGTTATGTTATACTAAGGGCACTGGTGACTCGGTGGTACTGTAGGTGTTTTAGCTGCCATGAGGAAGTCCCAAGTTTAATTCCCAGCCAGCGCCCAAACCTCAGCCATTGGATGCAGTGCCGGTCCCAAGCCAAGATAAAATGGGAAGGTTGCGTCAGGAAGGGCATCTGGCGTAAAACCTGTGCCAAGCTTGCGTGTGTGGAGAATTAAGAATCATATTCTTACACTGGACTGGGAAAGCTCTATAATATGGAGAAAGATCTCATGACTTTTAAATAAGAGTCCCAGATCTTGAAGGAGGCATTTGTAGAAAAGTGTGACATGGAAAAAATTTATTCATTAGGAATAAAGTCCATAATAATATTGTGCCAAGTTTTTTGGTTGAGAACTTGTTCTTAATGCAAAACAATTTTTTTTTTTTTTTTGCTGCATTGATTAATCTCCTATGCATGATATTGAAAATATGAGTATCTGGAAGGCCCAGAATGAGGTACAGTACATAAGATTTAACTTCACGGGACCATCAAAAATAACACCCAGATCATCAACAATACTAGACCAATAACGCTGTAGTTACCACATGACCAAAAACAGCGGAGGAGGATGCCATTCTCACATTGACATTTACAACAGTTTGGGGATACATGGGGATCCATCTTATTTTTGAGAACAGGTGTTGTGTGTATACGATGGAAAATATTAAACTGAGCAGATTTTATTTGATTAGAGACAGATCTCCATTGTGTAGTTACAGACGTCCTGCCAAAAAGGTCTTGCTTAGTAGCATGGGAGGTAAGAGAGGAGTTAGGGCAAAATATTACAAATGAATGTTGAGTTGCAGTGAAAAAACAATAAATTGTGCCATATTATTTCCATTGTTTAATAATTAATTTAATTGTGTTATATTGTACAGAACACAATTAAATTAATTATTAAACAATGGAAATAATATGGCATATATATGGCATATATAATATGGCATATATTTTTTCTTTTTTTTTACTATTCAAAACCATGTCCAAGATGTTTTTTTTTTTATAGCACCTTAGTCATCATGGTGATGTTTCTTTGTGTTTCTCTCTCTAACTAATTCTGGTACCTTTCCAGGACAGGTGTATTTGAGATCATGTGAAACTTTAACTGTAACACACGTCATCTTCATTCGACTAACTATGTGCTCCCTAAATGAGCTCCCCGTCTCCCCAAACTCACACATACAGTATGTTTATGGGCTGTTGTGTGTGTGTGTGTGAATTCCCAGTTAAATCTGTTTTAGCTCATGGATTTTACACCACAATACAGTATGTGGGAAATATCATTAAGGTGAATGTAAACTAATTTGTTTATTTATGTTGATTTATTCATTGCACAATTCTCAAATAATCATTTTTGACAGAAATTCAAAGTGAGACTTACATGGCAGCAGGATAAACTTCACCAATTTTATACAATCATGGAACGTTCTTCAGGTTAGATAACTTTAAAATTAGTGTGTATAATAATAATAATAATAATAATAATAATAAAATAATAAATAATAATAATAATAATAAAATTAGCACTGTATAATGTTTGAATTGTATAATTCAAAAGCTCTGTTGTGTTTTGTACTATTGAAGAAGAAATCCATGATGAAGAGGGGACAGATAAGCTTAAACACAGACGTGGAAGCCTCTCATCGTTACCTCCTTATAGTAAGCATAACTTCCTCTATCCATAACTTAAGCATCATATAATAAAGAAAAATTATGTCAATATATTCAAGAAATAAATAAATGTGAAATATTAAATGCCTTGGTTTCTTTACAAAATTTTTCCAGTGACCAAACGAACAGAAGATTCAGTGGGTCACACAGATGAAACTGAGGCCCCAAAGAGCAAGAATCCAGACCAGCTGCGTCAGTCGCTTTACATAAAACCAGTAGTAGTGATCGTGATGGCTATAATGGGTGCTCTTATAGGCTCAGTAGTCGGAGGCCCATATGGAACAGTCTGGGCAGGTGTGGGGATCGTCACTGGATTTGTTGTATCAATACTCCTCAGTCTGTGGCTTGTCAAATTAATAACATAACCAAAAAAATCAAAACCAGGGAGATAATTTCAGTTCTTTTTATTACTTTTTTTTTTACTTTTAAATCTTGAATCTACAATCTTGGGAGAGAGAAAGAGTGTTAGCACCTTAATATAAATTCCAAAAGGGAGACAGGAAGGTAGTGACGAGGAAGATTTAACACATTAACATCAGATCCACAAGTAAGAGAGGAAGAGAATAGTATTTGAAATCACAAAACAAACAGTGGTACTGTGTCATAATGGTTAACACTGAAGCCTCACACCTCCAGGGTTGAGGGTCCGATTCCTGCTTCAGGGCTTATGTGTGTGGAGTTTGCATGTTCTCCCTAAGCTCAGTAGGTTTCCTCTGTTTTTTTTTTTTTCAAGGCTAATTTTCATTCCCAAATTACCTGTAGTGTATGTGTGTGTATGTGTGTGTATGTGTGTGTATGTGTGTGTGATTAATTGCCACTCTGTCCAGGATGTACCTTGCCTCGTGCTCTAAGGGTCCTTTGATTATTTCTGTATTATTATGTATCCTAGTTTAGTCATAACCAAATAAGATTAGGATGTTATGTTATACTAAGGGCACAAGTGTGTGTGTGCGCGTGTATGTTAATGTGATCGCAAGAGTGATTGGTATGTAAATAAATATAACAATGATAAAAAATGCTATCAAGAAGCAGTCGCCGACAAACGACAGCAAGAATGTGTGATTGCAGTTTATAAGGGCTTGAATAAGTATTCACCCTGCATACACTGGCTCAATTTGAGAAACCTGGAAGTGATGAAATGGGATGTTTGGGATTATTGGGATGTTATGTCACGCGATAAACAATAGCAAAATGAAGCAAAATACTGTATGATTTACAAATAAAAATGCAAAAGTTGCAACTTCATATGCTTTTGCCCCACTTCGAAAGCAAATAAAGTCACGTATAAAGTAGTTATTATTTGACTGAAGTTGAGAACACCATTTCCGAGATGAATCATGATGTTTGTTGTATCAACATGCATGTTCAGTATTATAAATGGCCTCTTGCAGATTCTCTAAATACCTAATCACTGAATTCTGGGTGACGGCCTCCTCTAAGCAGTCATGGCTGTAACATATTTCCTGTGTTTAGTTATAAATGTAATACTTTTCTGATGTTTTCATTACATTTGTATTTTGCAATGTTGTATGTGGTGGTAAGATGGCATAATGATTAGCACTCCAGGGTCCAGGGTACAATTTCACACTTCGGGTCTGTGTGCATAGAATTCGCATATTTTCCCTATGCTTGGTAGGTTTCCTTTGAGTACACCAGTTTCCTCCCACATTTTAAAGATATGCAGATTAGGCTAATCGGCATTTCCACAGTGTGTGACTGAGTCTGTGAGTGTGTGCATGCTTGTGCCCTGCATCCCCTGGGATAGGTTTCAGGCTGCCCCATAAGCGGTGTTGCCCATAAACACTGATGATGTTCCATCTGTAACCTGCTCTCTGAGAGAGCCTGGTATCACACTATGGTGCTTTTCTTATGTGATGGAGATGCGCAGGAATCCCACAGTCGAGTCCACATTTAGAATGCAGAAAAATTCCTGAAAAAGTGCAGAGGCAGTTAATATGTTATGAGGCGTAGGAAACCTGAAACCTGGTTCCATAGACTCTTTAAAGAGGTAGACAACATCATAGAGGAAAATCATGACGAGTTCTTCATGCCGTAGCTTGATGCTGAAACAAGACATAAGAAAAGACTCAGTGGTATAAAACACAGGCTGAGGATGTAAGCATGTTGAAGCGGAGACGTGAAAGTATTGATGGACGTCGTCCATCTTGTAAGTATGCAAAACCATTACATTATATCACTTTACATCTGTTTCAATTTTTGCATTTATTGATGCCACGAAGAGCAAGTATCAGGAAGTACAGGCACTTGCAAAGTATATGATCTTAAACCTATGTCTGCTAGTATCATTGGTGCTCTTATTGGATCTGATGTTGGCATCATCATTGGATTTGTAGTAACAATTGTGCTGACTTTATTCTTGACTAATGCTGCAAGCCTGGCACGCGATTCTTCAGCACTTGTGGAATGTGTTGTACTGTATGAACACACTGATTAACCCTGAGTGAAGAATACAACAGATTGTTGTTACATACAGAGACTGACCAGTACTCGCCAGATATTCCTGCAGTTCCTTTATAATGTTGCTGTAAGATTTTTTTTTTTTAATCTTTTTGTCCATTTGTCTCTTTTGTAGGAATAGAAACAATTGATTCATATTAGATTTGATCAAAATTTCTGCATGAATGACAGATGTATGATCATTTCTTGTAAAAATGAGTTTGATAACATTCTGATAATGTAACAAGTGTTATTATAAAGGGGTGTTCACATTTGTGCAACAAGATTATTATTTTCAAAACTGGTTCTTTTTCCCCCTCAAGTCTTTTATTTAGTTGGTTTCTAAACTTCTAACAGGATTTATCATTGTTTTATTTTTTACGTCACTAAAGCTATCATAATTAGCAGGGGTGCCCTCAGGGTTTTCCCCAAAGTTCCAGTTCTCCTAATTTGATCTAGACTGCGATATCTCCCTCTGATTTACACATCCTCCCATAAACCTACTGTATATCAAACCCGAGAGAGCCTGGTCTCCTGAGTGCTCCAAGAAACGGAGAAACAAGTTTGGAATTAATTATGGTTTTCTTGGGACCTGACACAAACCGTATTTATCAAAAGCAGAGAAAGTTTGACTTCTTTAACCATACTTTGAGTACTTACATCCAACTTCACAGGAAGCACAATTAAAGCTTCCTCTCTCAAACAGTGAACATTCTAGAATGAATGGCTCCCAAAATATCTGGCAGACAAGCACTTTCCCCCCCTTAGGTCAGAGTAAGAGATGAGGTTCCAGTGTACACTTACAGTACACACTCACACCCGGGGGTAGGCGAATGGCAAGATTTCAGGAAAGGAAGCAGTTTTCACAGAAAAGCGATGCATTTATTGTATGCCACTACTTTGCAATTTGTCTTCAATTATGTTTAACACTGCAGAACATTTTAATTTATTTTGATTACAGAACATTTAAATAATGTATTCATGACCAAAACACCTGAATAAATTTGAGGTCTTTTTGTGACAGGACAGTGGTTAATGTTCTATCCTGCTGATGAGAAGCTCGTGAGCTAGAGATTTTTTTTCTTTGTTAAATAACATGTATATTTTATATAATGTGTAGAATAACAGAATTATGCTCCAAGAAATTAATCAAAATAGTTAATTCTGTTATTCTTCTACAATGACAAGATTTAAACAGTCTCATTTTGCGTATAAACTTCGATGTAATGGAGTGCAGAGAGCCCAGTCTGAATGCACATCTCGTTCTAATACTGTATATTCCCTGTAAACCTTTCTGGCAAATGATGCTGCCATGACTTGGTTTGCAAAATCGAATTTTACACAGATATAATCAATAAAATAATTTTGACGTATACAGTGCTTTGCAAAAGTATTCACACCTCTTGAACTTTCCCACAGTTGGTCACGTTACAACCACAAACATAAATGTATTATATTGCGATTTTATGTGTGATTTTATTCTTCTTT